>CM029271.1:14973584-15038907 GCA_016920895.1 Vaccinium myrtillus
AAGAGTTGATGCTTGATGTGTTGAGTTCTTAATAAGTGGGACTGTTTGTGGGTTGTCATGTGTGTAATCCTCTAGTTTCTTGCACTCAATAATTGAGTTGTTATGTTCATGGAGTTGGGTGTGGTGTGTTGTTTGTTATGTATTGTTGTTTTGTGTTGTTTGTTGTGTATTGTTCCTTACGTTCCCTCGTTGATTTGATTGTGTTCGTGGAGTTGGGAGTTGTGTGGTAATCGTTGTACATTCTATGAGAGGTATCTCGATGTTGAGGAAATATCTAACGAAGAAATCAAAATGCGTGGTAATGTTGAAAGACTAGAGTGTTTGTGTGTGTTGAGAAGTAAAAGAGTTGATTGTTAGAGAAAAGATTGGGACAAAGCCATGGTGATCCTAATGGTGGTGTTGAAGTGGAAATCAAATGATATAGAGTACTTCCGATAAGTTTGAGACTTTCAAGTGTTGTTGTGTATATGTGGTGTCGGGTGTGCGCGAGGGTGTATATGTGTGTGTGACGAGACATGTATTTAAAGGAAGAAAGACTATCAAAATCAATCTTATGCATTGTAAGTTCACTCACTTGAATTGTGCACCACATACATATATCGAGTTTGAGTTAGAGATTTTCTTACTGGGCTTGTGTAGCTCAACCCATCAATTTTTAGGTTTTCGATGAGGAGCATGGCGTGAAGTGCATTGGGGGTGCATGAAATCTTTTGAAGGCATCATTGATCATTGTCTCTTATTGAAAACTTAGTATGTACTTTTTTGTGAGATGGTCATGTATTTTTAATAAAACTAAGATGGGTTTGTAAGATTATTTTAAAAAAAAATTTCCTTTTGTTTGGAAGAATGTAATAATTTTATCTTTTCTATTCATGTCTTTCCAAAGGGGTACGAGTACCTTTTTTTAAGATGAAGCGTTGTGGAGGGATAACAGAAGAAAATGTATGAAGTATGACATTTTTTTTATTTCTAAAAATGTTTATTTAGTTATTTTTTTATTGTTGAAAAATTGAGGGCGCGACAACTTAATAACAGAGCACTAGGTTCGAAAACCTTGGAACCGTGGGGAGACTTGACATCTCGGGGTTGAAATCATTGCATCATTTCCACATGAAAGACATTGTTTACACAAACATTGTGTGCTTGCATAGGTGACATACATCTTCGTGGCTTCGCATTTATGATTTCGTAGGATGGTATAGTTTTGTTGAACCATGTTGAGTTCATTTATAACCTAGCGGTGGTTGATTAAATGTTGACACTTGATGAACACGTGATATAAGACACTAGTTGACTTATAAAAAGGGTTAATGTGAGTTGATGGGCACATTTTTTAATGAAATGGAAGAACAAGAGATAATTATGAAAGTGAGGGAGCAAATGATTGTTTGAGGAAAGATGAGTGTGAGCACATTAGCATAGTATTACACATTGAGAGCGTTGGTTATGTCCTGAAGGCGTTGGTTATTATTATTACCCGTGTATCGGGGCATGGGTGTTCGGAGCCCGAGAAATCCGGAAGGGGTGTGTACTTGTATGGCAATTTGATACCGGACACCGGACTTGGGTGTGAATTGGACAGAAATGTTAATGGGATCACCGGATGGGTGTGCATATAATGTATTGATGCATTCCTGACAACTTTGTCTTGTTTATTCGAAGTTATTGGTTGTATATCGTTGTCCGGAAGTGTCTTGGTGACTTCCTTGACACTCGGGGCGAAATTACTTTTATAGATACGATCGGGTGACACGAAACACGAGGTTGGCGTGAAACTAGCAAATGAAATTAAGATGATGAGAGACATGGACACCGTAATGATACTAATGACCATGAAATGAAGTTTTGAATATGACAATGATGACACGGGGCCCAATAGGGTATGCCTGGAGTGACACGGGGCCTTTATGGTTTGCCCGGAGTGACAA
Organism: Vaccinium myrtillus; assembly: GCA_016920895.1. NCBI lineage: Eukaryota > Viridiplantae > Streptophyta > Magnoliopsida > Ericales > Ericaceae > Vaccinium > Vaccinium myrtillus. The sequence continues at coordinate 14,975,513 of CM029271.1, forward strand.
GGGGCCTATATGGCATGCCCGGAGTATAACCTAATGTTTTAAAAGGAATGAGATGTGTATGCTAAATTTTTAGGAGACATATGGCATGCTGAGTATGTATCAGATACGAGGGATAATAGTAAAGGGAATCTAGTGTCTTATGGCATGGTTTTCAATCCTTTAATCATTAAATTTTTTTAAAACTTGTTGCGTGACTTGTTATAAAAAGAGAAATTTACTCCGTATGACTAATATAGATTTCCTGGATTGAACTTATGCTTGTTAACTTGTGATACATGAAGATGTTTGTGTGCCTCGCGATTGGTATAGTCAGAACTTGAACTTGAGGTCGACACATCTTACGGGTAGGACCAATGCGCATCCTTGACTCGCATGGGCAAGTGTTGAGGGGTTAAACGATAAATTTGTAGGAGTATTGTGAAACAATTTTGGTAGCAGAGAGTCAACGTATGAAAGAGAGCACGAGATTAAAGAGAAATACATACCTGAGACTAGTTGTCGTGTGATCTATGGAAGTTTATTGAATTGTAATATTTCTATCATATTGGTGTTCAATGTTTATGTTTGTTTATGCACAAGTTTATGGTTTATGACATAAGAAATTTCGAGGACGAAATTTTTGTGAGGGTAGAATGTAAAGACCCGTAAAATTTTTGTTTAAACTTAAAGAGAATACTACGAAATTTTGAACTTGGGGTTTGGGGTGTAATTGCAAACGGTATTTAAAAGAGGAGTTAAGCGTGTAATATAACTTGGATTTGGGCTTGATGATAACACAAAGAATTAGAGAGGGTGTGAGTGCAATTATCTACATATATGTGTGTGTGGTCGGGAAGAGAGAGAAAGAGAGAGAGAGAGAGAGAGAGAGAGAGAGAGAGAGAGAAGAATAAAAGAAGAAGAGAAAGGAACAAAGAAAGGGAGAAGCTACGGTTGCCTCCACCTCCGGCGACCTCCACCGCCACGTACGACCACCATATCCACCTCCCAACTTCATCTCTGCAAGTATAACTCTCATCTCCCTCGTTTTTATCAATTTTAATCGATAATATTCGTGTATAGGTACCGGTATGAATAACAGTTTTATCACAGTCGACTGGGTCACGGTTTTTTTGGCCAATATCTCCTTCATAAACTGTTAATTAGGTTTCTACTTATGATTTAAATTTCACTCAGAGAGCTTTCTTTTGCTGCTGGAATCACTCAAATCCATTGAGAATTCGATTTACTATGAATTTTTGAAATCTGGTCTGAAATCTGGAAATCTGTTCTGAGATAGATTCGTGTAGCATGTGTATTTTCCCGTTTTCTCACCTTTGGATTATGAATTTGACTTTAGTCCCTCATAGATTTTGAACTTCGTTCTTCTACGAAACTTTTGGCACAAGAATCACTCAAAAGTATCGAGAGGTCGATTTATGGTGATTTTTCAAAGTCAAGCTGTTCGGTTTCATCCGTTTTTCTACAGATCTCTGTTTTGGCCGATTTTGTTTATATATTTTCAGAACTGGTAAATTTACAAATATTTTACCGTAGATACGCATATGTGTCTACTATGTTATGGTAAAGTTTCAGAATTTAATTTGAAGTATAAAGAATATGAAAAATGTTTGATTGGACTGTGGTTCTGAAATTCGCTGTGCTAACAACACTGTCGCTTGTTACGTCTATTTTTTTGTCTAGGAAACTTGAAATTTTTATACGCTTTTGATTCTGAAACTAGACTCTATACCTTCGAAAGTATGTAAGGGTTGTATCTTAATTTTTTTTAGAGAATAGCAGTTTTTTATTTGAAGTTGGTGTATCGACTGAAATTACGCGTGGGATGCGTTACGGACACATGAAAGCTTGGAGCTTGAGTTTTGGAAGTTGGGGTTTAGCTCAAAACCCAGTCAAGTAGGGATTTATCTCTTCTCTCCATATATTTATGTGCTTAGATCATGAATCTCCAATTTCTAAACTCGATTTTCGGATATATTGATGTGTTGCGAAATTTGTAACCTTTGCTCATGAATTCGGGATTTTGGGTGAAACTTCTAAGTAAGGGTTGAATGTTTGATTATTTTAGAATGTTTACCCGTATAAATATTAAATCTAGTTGACTGGTGGAGAAAATCATGATTTGGCTAAAGTTAAAGTTTATGGCTTGTATCGAAATTGAGGCTTTTGTGACATTCATGCTTATACTTCCAATTACTTTCTTCATAATGAAATTGAGATATTTAGAAGTGCACTTGAGGTACGGATTGATGGTGATACTTATGGATGTGACCCGTGGTGAAATTATGAAATTACGCTTGACCCAAAGAGTTCCGGGTGATGCTTGATGTGTTGAGTTCTTAATAAGTGGAAATGTTTGTGGGTTGTCATGTGTCTAATCCTCTAGTTTCTTACACTCCTTAATTGAGTTGTTATGTTCATGGAGTTGGGTGTGGTGTATTGTTTGTTGTGTATTGTTCCTTACATTCCCTCGTTGATTTGATTGTGTTCGTGGAGTTGGGAGTTGTGTGGTAATCGTTGTACATTCTGTGAGAGGTATCACGATGTTGAGGAAATATCTAACGAAGAAATCAAAATGCGTGGTTATGTTGAAAGACTAGAGTGTTTGTGTGTGTTGAGAAGTAAAAGAGTTGATTGTTAGAGAAAAGATTGAGACAAAGCCGTGGTGATCCTAATGGTGGTGTTGAAGTGAAAATTAAATGATATAGACTACTTCCGATAAGTTTGAGACTTTCAAGTGTTGTTGCGTATATGTGGTGTCGAGTGTGCGCGAGGGTGTATTTGTTTGTGTGATGAGACGTGTATTTAAAGGAAGGACTATCAAAATCAGTCTTATGCATTGTAAGTTCACTCACTTTCATTGTTCACCACATACATATATCAAGTTTGTGTTAGAGATTTTCCTACTGGGCTTTTGTAGCTCAACCTATCAATTTTCAGGTTTTTGATGAGGAGCATGGCGTGAAGTACATTGGGAGTGCATGAAATTTTTTGAAGGCATCATTGATCATTGTCTCTTATTGAAACTTAGTATATACTCTTTTGTGAGATGATCATATATTTTTAATAAAACTAAGATAGGTTTGTAACATTATTTTTTTTTAAAATTTCCTTTTGTTTGGAAGAATGTAATCATTTTATCTTTTCATTCATGTCTTTCCAAAGGGATACGGGTACCTTTTTTTTAGATGAAGCGTTGTGGTGGGATAAAAGAAGAAAATGTATGAAGTAGGACATTTTTTTATTTCTAAAAATGTTTATTTAGTTATTTTTTTTATTGTTGAAAAATCGAGGGCGTGGCAGCAAGTCTTTAGATAGGTGCATGCCATTTTTCCAACTTCTGAAGAAAAGGGAAAGGTATGAATGGGGAGCCGAGCAGGAATAGGCATTCCAAGAATTAAAGACTTACCTATCTGCAGCACCCCTGCTCTCTACTCCGGAAGTTGGGGAGCGACTAATTATGTACTTAGTAGTGTCCGAGCATGCTGTTAGCTCGGTCCTCCTACGAATAAAGGAGACAGAGCAAGCTCCTATTTACTTTGTAAGTAAAACGTTGCTCGATGCAGAGACACACTATCTACCACTTGAGAAGCTGGTGCTCGCCCTTGGTATGACTTCAAAAAAGTTGCCACACTATTTCTTGGCCCACCCCATCATAGTGTTTACAGAATACCCATTGAGGGCCTTGCTACGAAAAGCAAACTTCTATGGGAGAAGTTCTAAATGGTCAATTGAACTAAGTCAGTATGACTTGGATTATCAACCCAGAACGGCGATCAAAGGGCAAGTTTGGCCGATTTTATAGCCGAGTTCTCCCCGCCAGTAGCACCACCACCACCACCTCTCCATGAGAAGGAATGAGGCACCATCCCCGAATAGCTGACGAGAGCGGCTGAGCCAGATACAAACGAATGGAAGCTATTTGTTGATGGGTCAGCTTACAATAAAGGTTCAGGAGCTGGCATCGTACTCTTCTCGCCAGAAGGCTTGGTGCTCGAACAAGCATTGAGACTGGGATTTAGTGTCACCAACAATGTGGAAAAATATGAAGCCCTGCTTGCTGGATTGAGGAGTGCTTTAGACATCAAGGTAAGTAAGTTAAGAGTGTTCTGTGATTCACAACTGGTTGTCAATCAACTTTCAGGGGAATATGCTGCAAAGAGCGTGAAGATGGCGGCGTATTCAGAAGCAGCCAAAGATTTGCTTGATCAGTTTGACAAAGTCCATATCCAGCAGATCAGCTCGGGAAAAAATGCACATGCAGATTCCCTTGATTGTTTGGGTTCAACTATCAATACTGAATTCCGCCGAACAGTCTCTGTGGATTACTTGAGTGAGCCAAGTATAGGCCGAACTGTGGAGGTGGTGATGGAAACAGAGCTCGGGCCAAGTTGGATGGATCCCATAGTGACATACCTAAGAGATGGGACATTGCCAGAGGATAAAAGGGAGGCACACAAAATCAATACTGAGGCAGTGCGATTTTGGCTCTCCCAGAAGGTAAACTTTATAGATAATCCTTCCTTGGTCCATACCTGTTATGTGTACATCCAGCTCTGGTGCAGAAGTTCTTACATGAGATTCATACTGGGACGTGTGGAGGCCACTCAGGAGCACAATCCATTGCCCACCGAGCAATATCCCTAGGATATTGGTGGCCATACATGCAGGAAGATGCAAATTGTTTGTCAAAACCTGTGAGAAGTGTCAAAGGTACTCACCTCTAATCCGAGCACCGGCGGAAGATCTCCTGCCCTTAACCAGTCCATGGCCATTTGCACAATGGGGACTGGACATCGTGGGTCCTCTCCCCATGGCAATAGGGAAACAAAAATTCCTCCTCATTGGCACAGACTATTTCACGAAATGGATAGAGGGTGAGGCGTTGGCTAAAATCATAGAAGCCATGGTGGAAAAATTTGTTTGCAACAAGATCATCACAAGGTTTGGAGTCCCATATTCGATTATCTCGGACAATGGGTATCAATTTGGAAAAAGGTTTAAAGCTTTCTTTTCTCAGTACGGCATCAAAAATTATTACTCCACCCCAGCCTACCCATAGAGTAATGGGCAAGCAGAGGCCTCTAACAAGACTATCCTCAAAAGTTTGAAGAAGAGATTAGGAAGCAAAAAGGGAAAATGGCCGGATGAGCTACCAATTATCCTTTGGGCGTACAGGACCACTCCACGACGATCTACAAGAGAAACGCCATATTCCCTTCTGGTACAGAAGCTGTTATTCCACTTGAAGTGGGTCTGTCGACCAACCTCACTGCTCTGGTAGAATTAGGTGGCAACGATGAAGCCCTTGCCGAGCAGTTAGATCTCGCTGAGGAGAAGAGAGAACGAGCATTGATAACCTTGGCAGCTTACCAGGAGCAGCTACAAAGAAGCTATATCAAGAAAGTGCAGCCAAGGGAATTCAAAGTGGGAGACCTAGTTCTGAGGAAAGTCTTAGCTAATCCTATTTTTCAGAGGCTATTCCTACTTCTTTGTATACACAAACCATTTTGGCTATAATCACAACTCACTTTAGATCCATATATATATACAAAATCTTGTAGCCATTGTAAATATCGAATCATGGAGGAAGATTTCTTCCTAGATTCCCTAAAAAGCTATTTGGACCTTGACCTGGAATTGCTGGTATTGGGGCCTATTGTCTGGCCGACCTAGATGGAGATCCAGTTCCACGATCATGGAACGTACAAAATCTTAGAAAATTTTATCTGTGATATGGTTCTTTGTGATTACGAATATAATCACACCTTTTTTTAAATGAATTCGAATATATTCACATTTTTCGATTCTTAGTTGGGATTACGAATAAAATCACCAACAATTATTATCTAGACATTTCTCTTCGGTTTTTGTTTATTGGATTTTCAATTTAGATATGAATAGAACTTCTCCTTTGTTATCTAAGATTGTGTTTAATACGAACCAAAAGGACTATGAATTTTTTGACTCCTAATGGGGAGCAGGGTATGAGTATGCCTTTAGCATCAATGTTACTATATCTGAATATGAGGAAATTCAGATTCAGATTTTCTCCTTAGTATGAAAAAACTTAGGATTGCAACCCTTGTCTGCTTATTAGTACTACTTTTACGAAGACAATTTGGGACACACTTTTTCGTAAAAAAGGTATGATCATCTTGTTTATTAAGACAGCAAACTAAGCACTCTTGCAATAATACAGGGAAGGAAATGAAGCAAAAAACAAATTCAAATTTCTCCATCCCACAGCTCATAAATCGACTTGAAAGGCCCATTGACACCGATGAAATCCTCCGCAGTCTGTCCTCTGCTTTGAGGTATTTCGCCAATCTTCTTATAATCTTCGTCACTCAAAGCCCAATCGAAGATTCCAAGGTTTTGCTGCAGCCTCTCCTTGTTGAAGCTCTTCATCACTATCCCAACCCCTTGTTCATACCCCCATCTCAGGCAAATCTGCGTATTCATGGTACAAATTAGCTCAAAATCTTCTCATTGAAAAATTCATCAAGTAGGTCGGGCACCCTGTAGCCGTGTTGTCACCAATAAAGGCTACATGTCCATTTTTTTAATTACTAGAAAATTGGATGTAAAAAGAGGTCATACTTACGTCCTCTTGTAAATCTAAGCGTGCAAAATCAACTTTAGATGTAGTAGGAGGGGGTGTTCCACTAAAGGTGTTTTTCAAATAAATTGGTTCTTCACGGCTTTTTATGTGATGTATTATAAGAGAATGATCTGTCTTGGTTTTTTTTAAAATGAATTGTCTTTAACTTATCTTTATTTCAGCGTATTCATGGTTTTTTCAATGTCTCAAAAATACCTATCATTTGGATAAGTTTTAAAAATGTCACTCGTCACCTTTGTTGAACTCAATTTTTTTTTAAATTATGAGCAATAATACCAGTAGGTGGTTATTTTTGTTGGGATTACGTAAACTTCCCAGCCATCAGTTTCTACTATTTTTAGTGAAATTAGAGGATCAGAAATCCAAAGCATTATGTTTGAAAATTCTTAATAAAATTCTCCAACTTAATGCTGTTAAATTGTTGCTTTTAGGTTGTGATAGTCTACATAAAAGTATAGACTCCCGCTAGTCGATTGCGCGAGATTAAAATCTTATATATTAGTCGAAATGCTCGTAAGTTGACCTGGACGCTTTGAGCCATAAAAAAGATGTAAAAGAAAGAATTGAGCACCTGAGCAACAGACTTCCCTTTGCCCTCTGCAATTTCCTTTAGAACCTCAGACTCCATAACTCTGTTAGAGCCCCAGCTGGTTCCTGCTGCTCCCAGTGGAGAGTAAGCTACCACAAGGATTCCATTGGCCTTGCAGTAATCTCTCAGCTTCTTTTGTTGCCAACACGGGCTCATTTCCACCTGTTCTAACCGCGATTATCAAGTTAGCTTATTAGATTGTACGTTATTGGGAAATCGGTTAAACTATGTCAACTGTATGAGAAATAAATAACTATGCACCTTTTTGAGAAAATCGGTCAAACTACAACACACCTAACGCGTGGAAATCATCAAATAAAGGACAAAACAAAAAAGACACATTTTTGCGTGGTTTTCCAACTATGTAGTTGAGTACATTAACGGCTCACTCGTTTTTAACTACGCATCAAATCAGGAAAGTATAGGAGCACTGATTACTTTAATACCCTTGTCTAGAGGGGCACTGCCCTGGACCCCAGTGACCTGATTGGGCAGTAAGAAATAGTCAGCTGAGGCTTCACAAACGTAAGAATAAAAAAAATTCCATATGGGAAAGAAACAAGCTAAGGAATAAGGCTCCTTCCTATAAAGGAGGACGAAATCCTATGGTAAGAATCGACCCTCACACATCTCCAAATCCTATGTATCCGTAATTTTTTACAACAAAACATGAAAAGATCTATTGAAGTGTATGATTCATTCAAAGTTACTGTTTTGATATAGGAATTAATTTTTGCACTCCAAAATTTATCATCGGCACTTCACTTTTAGAGTGCGAAAATCAATTGCACATACGGATTGATTTTCGCACTCTACTTTGGAGTGCGAAAATTAATGTCAGTGATATTCATCCACATTTGGGAAAACTCACCTGATTGACAGCAGGAGGGATGGTTGCGAAGGAAAGGAGGTCACCAATTTTTTTGCAGGAGAAATTGCTAACTCCAATTGATTTGGTGAGGCCTAGCCTCTGGCATTCTTCCATTTTTGCCCAAACAGTTTTGATGTCCAATGGAAGAAAGTCTTGTGGATTGGGTGGGTACTGAATAATCCCAGGCTTCATGCTCACAGGCCAGTGTATGAGATAAAGATCAAGGTACTCTGTCTTCAAATTCCTATTCGATTATCAAATAAATAGAATGAAGAAAATTAATGCCATGTTCGCCCTATATGAACAAAACGAAAATTTCAGACTAGACGGCCTCAGTGGCAGCTCCAGAAATTTTGTTAGGCAATTCAACATTTACCCTTTACTCTACTAGCTTTACTAACTAGTATATACACACAAATTTTTCATATATTGGTATGAATAATGATGCAAAGTGATATAAAAATACATAAGATGTCACAATTTTTCTTAGGGAATTCTATGTTATTGGGTCAAGTAAAACTAAATCGGGGGATAAATACACTGATATACATTTATTGTAGAATTTTGTGTGCCGAATAGGTTTGCACGGATATTCATTATTTTTTTTTATATAGAGAGTTGATTGTTGCTCAGAGAGAAATCATAGGACGATAACAATACAATAGATACCTTTTTTTTAATTTTCTTATTTTTTTATCGTAAAGAGTATACACTTTATTTTGAACTGGTGTATTAAGGATTCTATTGTTAATTACCAGGATTGTTGAGTGTTTATAGTATAAATGTTCAAACAAAATCTGATATAAATTTATCACATGTAATATAAAATATAAAAGGGTTTAGAGTGTACATTGACCATCTACGGGAAGACTTTGGACTTTAGTTGGTTGTTTACATAAAATTGATTTGTGGGCTAATTTGTTGAGCTAGGTGTTCAAATATTTTTAAGTAGGGTGTTCAAATATTTTTGAGTAGGGTGTTCAACAATGGCACTAAACTAAACCTAAAATGTTTACATGTCTTTCTAAACAAATTTTTTTCTTGAGGATGTCCAAGTGACCACCCTTATCAAAGGGTGGAGCCGCCTCTGGACAGCCCTGCTCTGCCCCAAAAATGAAATTTATCTCAAACTCCAAAATTTGATCCAAACTGTTCATTTAAGGAATGTTATATTCGTTGAGGTTATCGAGATGAAACAATAGCAGCAAAGAACTTAATCAGTTTGGTTAGTACTAGCTTTGTTTGGTTGAGAATTTTGAGAAGAATATTTTTGAGATAGTGTTTGGATGGGTTTTTGAAAAAAGTAATAATTAGAGAGAGGTGTAATAATTGGAGAGAGATAGAGAGAGAAATGAAAATAATGATTGGAGAGAGAGGTATGAGTAGAGAGAGAAATATAATTAATGATTGAAAAGATGAGAGATGAGGAAATAATCTTTTTGGAAATTTTTTTGAAAATGTGAAGTGAACACAGTGTATTTCTAGACTCGAGATGAAACTCATTTTGGACTCTCACAATGGCTTGTTGTGTCTTTGGGGCACACAACAAAATTCCCAATTCCATACCATACGGTGTTCTCGTCAAGATTTACATAGACCAATCTAAATACTTTCTCTGTTCCATTTTTTTGGTCTATAAAGTATCAACATATTTCTAGAGGGGATAATAATACGGATATTTTTTTTTTTTTGTTTTAATCCACCTCCTCTCTAGTCCCCAAAAAGGACTAGACCATGCGGCTTGGCCCATTTGTGGGTCCCAAACTTGCACATTTTTGTGATCAAAAGTTCAAAATTGTTCTTTTCTTGTAAATATTTCTCGAAAACATTGAACAAATTAGTAAAAATTTTATTTATCAGATATCATCATTTAATACATGATCGCAATACATTAAACTTGAGATAAATGGTTTAAATCCAGTGTACTTATCTATTTTTGTTTTCCAGATAAATAGGTTTCCAAATCGTACCGAATTGCCTACAACCAACATCATTCGTGGCATGGTGAATGTCCTACAAACTAAAAAAAAAGTACAGTAAACAATTCTGATTATTCAAGCGAGGCTAGAAAGAGCCCCCAAATTGGCAACGTCTGTTTCAATATGGCATGCTTTGTATCCGATCGCACGATTTCGCCTTATGTTTTTCCCATGGACTTGAAAAAATAAAAAACCAAAAGATAAAACAAAAATCAACTGACACCTTTTTTCGCAATTACATACCCTGTCCCTGATCATATACGTATATTTAGAGATTACCTGAGGGCAGTTTGAAGAGCAGGGACAAGAAGATTGGGATGAGCATCACTGCACCAGAGCTTGGAAGTGATGAACAGCTCCTCTCGAGATTTAATCAAGCCGAGGCGAATAGCTTCTTGAATGGCATCACCCAGAGTTGACTCAGTCTGGTACACAGAAGCTGTGTCAAAGTGCCTGTACCCAAGCTCTATTGCTTGGACCACTGCTTGCACCACAATCTCTGAAGCTACTGGTGGGAAAGCTGCCGTGCCCAGTCCCAGCACCGGCATTTTTTGGCCAACACTCAGAGTCACTTCTGGGATTATGCTTTGGAATGCCATTCTTTGGTTTGTAGTGAATCAGTGAGTGAGTCCACCTTATGCCTGGAACAAGTGGTTGAAATATGCCAATATTTATAGCAGTTGATGATGTTTTCTGCTTTTCCCTTTCTTATAGTATTTTCTTTCTGTTGGTTAATGTTATTTGTGGGCCCCCATCCTTCGTGGGCGGCTTGATCTTAACCTTTTTATTTCACTTTCTGAGTGTTTTTATTCAATTGTTTTTTGCGTTTGTTGACGATAGTAATCGAAGAAGTACAAAATTATGACTAGTTAACCTTGCGAAAAGTCTAATAACACACGGACTACACAATATGGTATCCAATATGACTATGTTCCATTGTCTCGATGGTGCATGGGTGGGGTGGATTTTGCTCAGTAAGTTAAAAGAAGGAAAATCGCTGCCACCACTAACCAATAAGACAATGTCTCAAAGATATGTTGTAGATTAATCTAGGCGTTCGGACCAATTTACACACATCATGTACACGGTCCTGCTAGTAATTTCAGAGAATAAAATAGCAGGACTGTTAGTGAAATACACTTTCTAGACTACATTTCTTGACTTTATTAACCATGACTGAAGTCATTGCTTACGATCTTTGCTAAAACAGAGTCATTGCCTACGTACATGACTGATCCAGCATAAAAGTAAACAATTTGGACATGGTCCTGTGGAGCCGCTCAAGGGCCAACAGTGAATTTATTTTTTGAAATTGGTAATTTTAATTTTGCTTGAACCAAATAGTTATTGTTATTTATATAGTTGAGCTAACTAGCTCGCTTAACTGTGCACTTATCAATGATATTTTGTTCAAGAACTGAAAATAGGGTGATCGTATCTACTTTAGTTAGGATTCATATTAGGTCTCACTTCAATTGTCGAAGCCAGTTTTTAAACGTCTTAACCTTTGAATTGCTTTTGTAAAAATATGGAGTATCTCAATTAGATAATCAAAGGTGTATAATCAAATTATCTAATTTTTTGTTGCAAGACCGTGTTATTCGATCAAATACTTATCAAAATGAGAATGATTTGTTTGAATTGTTACAGAAACAAGTCCCACGAAATGAATATTTCTGATAATCACATAAAAATCCAGCGTGAAATTTTTGAAAAATGAGTAATTTCACCTAGCATGGATAGTGAATAATATTCACGTATTAATTAGGTGGGTAAACAAAAAAAATATATACTTGAAAACTCTCCTTCATTTCCCATGACTCAAGCCACCATTGCATCAGTTGCAACCACCAAGTTGTAGATCGATGGGATGTTGTCAACTATTTTTAGAGTTTTTGTTTTTATAGTGCCCCCAATAATGCATCTTCCTTGCTATGGCATTGCCATGGAGATAATATATATTTTTTTTTTTGAGGTGACTCAAAAAAACGTCTTGGATCATATGTGTGAGATTTTGAAGTGAGCCCCATGGATCCGTCAGTGCAGAATCTGTACACACATGGTATGTGCACATAGCATTCTTATTACGCGTAGGGGTTTTTTCAAGTAATTGAGTAGTGATTGTGAGGGCACGTGTAGTACCCTCTCTAAAATTTGACCTAAATTAGCCGTCCATGAAAATTATTCTCATTTTTGTACTTTATCTAGTTACTTTTTAGGCACGCACTACTACATCATCACCCTCCCTTTCTATTGTAACTCTATTTCATTAAAATGCCACTTTGTTATTATTTATTTATTCATCTAAGTACGAGGTGCCGGATGCAGACTAGAATCACAAAAAAGATGATCCCGACCGCTCATATCTTGATCGGGTGTCAATAGGTATAAAAAAAAATATGACCTAAATTAGCCATCCATGAAAAGTATTCTCATTTTTGTACTTTATCTAGTTACTTTTTAGGCACGCACTACTACATCATCAGCCTCCCTTTCTATTGTAACTCTATTTCATTAAAATGCCATTTTGTTATTATTTATTTATTCATCAAAGTACGAGGTGCCGGATGCAAACCGGAATCACAAAAAAGATAATCCCGACCGCTCATATCTTAATCGGGTGTCAATAGGTATCAAACAACATCATATTATTAATTATTCGTACTTTTGCTTAGATACCTATAGATGTTGATTTAATAAATATCAATTTTTTTTCATGCATGAACAAACTTCTCACCAAGTCTTAGAAAATGACCGGTTCAGATTCCGTTATGCGCTCGGTTCATTCTAAAAAAATGAATTACCACTAAAAAATAGTATAAGAATTGTGTAGCCTTGACTATACATAGCAGCTGGCCTTTTCGTTATGAAAGTGTGGAAAGGTGATGAGCAGTACCACTCCGAACGTGGAGAGTACTGCAGCGAAGTCAAGGATTTTGTGAAATGGAGAGGTTTTGCAGAGGCTCATTTTTTGGATTTTGGCTAGGTATTTTAACTAAGCTTGCTCTTTAAAGAGTTTGTTGCACTTTTTTTTTTTTTTTTTTTTGAACGGTGAAATTTTTTATTGATCGTTGAAATGTTACAAAGACCAAAGGGGCAAGGAATGAAGGCGATATTCCCATGCCCATCCGAGACCCAGGACATAGGCTAGCAAGAAGCCAACCCAGAAAACACCCAAAGGGCCGAAGCCCAAACACCTAAAGGCCAAGATCCCGAAAGGAGCCAAACTAGATAAAACTTTAAGCACATACACCCATGGTCTAGCCCAAAGGGCAACCCAAATAAAAATACAGCCCAAATAAAACCCAAAGCCCAATCAAAAAACCCTATCACCAAGCATACAGCCCAAGAGTTTGTTGCACTTGCTCTCAGATCGATACTCCCTTCATCCTTTTGGGGATTTGAACTTCTTAAAGAGCTAATGAAAAATATGGTACTCCCTCGGTCCCTTCGTCTCAAATGATTGCTCCTTTTTTTTTTTTTTTTGGATATCGCAAAATAAAGGGTCAATTTAAAAAGTTAACAAAGAAAAGTTGGCACTCCTTTTCTTTTTTTGGTACAATTATTTCATAAAAGGTTGGACTTTCAAAGGAGAAGCTAACAATATGGGATTGAGGAGGGAGTATATGTTTATCCACTTTGAAAGTTAATGAACAAATTTCTAAGCATTTGGTCGGTGGACAAGGGATTTCTTAGTGCGCTAATTAGTGTAGTGTGTATCTCGTTTATATTTAACGAAATCACATCACCATAATTTGAGCTACTCAGTTTGTTGATCACTAGTACAAAAACTGAATCTAATCAAAACATTGATATTAAGAGCATCTCCAACAGACTCAACAAATGGAGCATGTTGGCTTTAATAGCTAGTCCAGAGCACTTTCTTCACTCCAACAGGCTAGCTAGTCCACTAGCTATTTTACAGTTTTTCATGTCCACTAGCTACATGTAGCTAGCCGGCTCCCCTAGCCTCTCTTATTAGCCGAGTGGAGAGTAGTGTTGGAGTGTGGTGTGAAAAAGAGACTAGGCAAAATAGAATTAATACTTTTTTAATATTTTTGGCTCTCTACTCTGCCTAGCAGTGTTGGAGTTGCTCTAACATGGTAATGATAGGTTTTTATACTAACAAATAACAATCCAACTTTAGTAGCAAATTTTCTCTGACCAAAAGCTAATCCTACCCAATAAATTTAATTTTTTTCTTGAATGATCTGCAAAACGAACAACAAATTGAACCAATCAAATCACAGTGATTGACTCACCGTATCGCACAACAATGCCGTAGTGCATTATCGCGCTCGGGGAACTTATTTTCCGTTCCAGAACGCTGCTAGGGGTACCCCATGTTTTTGTACCGAAAATGCACCCCACGCCTTCAGGGACCCACTTTTGGGTCTCACACGAGTGATCCGAACCGTTCATTGTTCTCAAAACATGTTTCCGAGGGGGCCCACCAAAAATCAGCTCAATCGGACGGTTAGAAATGCTTGAACCAAAATCTCACCGTTTCAAATTAAGAGTTTTAATTTGAAACGGTGAGATTTTGGTTCAAGCATTTACAACCGTCCGATTGAGCTGATTTTTGGTGGGCCCCCTCGGAAAAATGTTTTAAAAACAATGAACGGTTTGGATCACTCGTGTGGGACCCAAAAGTGGGTCCCAGAAGGCGTGGGGTGCATTTTCGGTGCAAAAAATGGGGTACCCCCAGGTTTTCCGTTCCACAAATGGTTGGTTTTCCCCTTTTTCTTTTCTTTCCTTTGAGCATCCTTATCAGGCGACTAAAAAAAAACACTAAATTTAACCTAAAAAATACCTTTTATAAATTAGCAAGTCACTTTTCAAAAAACTCACAAAATCAGACTCTCTATTCTAACTTTATTATATTAAACTATTCTTTCTTTCTACTCTTACTCTTCAAAAGTAATTTTAAAAAAAATGAACAGTGCGTGAATAGTGCATGAACAGTGTGTGATAATGCCCTGGTGAGTGAACAGTGCCGCACCAAATTTGGTGCGGTACTGTAGCAAAGTCAGAAGCTCAACAAATTTTATCAACCACTTGGTGAGCCTGATTTTGGCCTTATTTTTGGGGTTTGGCTCTCTACTTTAACTCAAAAGTTAAAGTCCACATAAGGATGCTCTTAGGAAACATAAATTTATAGTACTCCCTCCGTCCCTTTTTAAATGTGTTACTTCGTAAATCCAACTTATTAAAGAAATATCATCATTACACCTTTCACATCAACTTTTTCCTCCACTTTACACTTTTCACAAAAACTTTACCTCTACTTTCAAAAATTATCCTCCACTTTTACTCACTATCTCTTTACCCACTAACTTTTCAAAAGGGCAAAATGATAATTGTACAAACTTTTACCCATTAACTTTTCAAACCACACTTATTTAAGGAAAGCCCAAAATACAAAGTCAAACACTTAAAAATGGACGGATGGAGTATTAATTATTAAACATCAAACAAAGACAGTTCATCCAAAGTAATAATACAACCCATACAAGAGTTCTCAATTAAAAAAACAACACAATGCAAACAGTAAACAAAACGCAGCTCCAACCTAAACAAAACCAAACAGACACCCCAACAAGACCCAATCGAAAGGGTTTTCTTATTTCCTTTTTCCCCTCATTAGATGAACTATGAAAAGATTACACTAGAAAATCCTAAGGGTGATTTGTCCTTGGTTAAGCGGTAGAAACCTATGGGTGACTGATTTTTCATGGAGTCCGCTTCGAGTTTAAAGTTTTTATAATCACACCCAGAAAAGGTTACTATAGGATAGGTTCTTGGGTTTAGTCGAATAATCTTAACTTGGAGAGGCAAACAATAGCTAATGATTGAGCAGGAATCAGAGAGTGTGCAAAGGGGTGAAGAATTAGGCCAAATACACAGAAAGAAAAGGCAACAGTACTTGGTCCATTCCTCTTAGATCGTCATCATCCTTAAGTCACAGCTCTAGGAGGAGTATGGACTCAAGAGAACCAGCAAGAACAATGTTCTTGGTCCCAGTGCTCTGAGCCACCTTCTCTCTCTAGGGTTTCCGTGCCAAAAGAGTGAATCAATCTATATCTGAATTTCTGAAGGAATGTCTCATATTTATAGGGATCTGCACCCAATCATTGGGCTGCAGATATTCCTTTTATAATATGACGACACGTGCTCTCTCCGTATACCTGGGCAACATGGGTAACGTCACTGGCCGTTAGGAAGATTCCTCTGGCTTATCCAGTGCACGCCATTTCCTCGCAGCGATCCCTAATCCTTTAAAGCCACCAAGCCACTTGTATCTCCCCTATTCCCGCGATGCTAGGCATGGTCGCGAGCCCTTTGGCTCGCGCCAAATCCTAACTCGAGATTCGCAATGACTTCCCTGCCCCTGCCTCATGGCCAGGTGCAGTCGCGAGCTCAATACGCATGCTCGCGTAGGCGTTAACTCCTTCCCGTCGCGCCAATTCCCTTTATTGAGGGTGTCGCGACAGGAGAACGAGATTTTAAACAAGGTTTTCTTGTTTGGGGTATCTTTCCCTTAGGACATTCGCAAGTCCTTTTGTTCTTCCGCGAGGGTACCCCTTCGCGGTGGGGTTTCTTCCCCCATTCTTTCTCTTTAATCTCTGACGTGCCCATCGTAACTTCGTCTTACCACGTGGCAAGCTATTATAGGTTGGTCAATGGTTAATTTATCCAACGCGCTGACCTTTCCTACATATGCCCTTCGCGCGAGCGTGATTTTGCGGCGCGTGGTCTTCTACGCGCCATGTCGCGCGCGTGCTACGTCAGCGAGGTCCGTCGTTTTAGCATTTCCCTCCAAAAGGTGGCTTTTCCCAATTTCAAAGTTTTGTAGGCCGATTGGACAGCTGGCGCCGTTTCGACTGCTTATTCCTCGTTGATGACAGTGAGGCTATGCCTATAAATACCTTTTAAAAGAGGGGAAGGAGTTTTTACTTCTTCCAAAGTCTTTTCGTGCTTATCTCATAAATTCCCAAGTCTTTCACTTCTTTCTTTCTTCCATCAAAACCCTAAGTTCCCTTCTCTAATTTGTTATGGCTCGAACAAGAAGGTCAGAATATGACACTGAAGCCCTTTTGGCAAAGACCTCTCTGCCCCCTGTTAGTGAATGGAGAAGGGCTCCATATCTGAGGCCCAAGAACGACGCTTTCTGGGCCAACGTCCAAAACTACGTCCCATTCGTGGTGACCCCAAAGCTCAGTACATCCTCTTTTTCGACGAACCTAGTGCTTCCGATGCAGATATGGTTGATCCTTCTTCGTTGGTGCGACTTCGGATAGAGAGGGGTGATTTCCCATTCTCTCAGGTCCAATACAAGACCAACGTCCAACCCCCAAAGGGCTGTGGTGATTGGGTGTCCACTATTCTTGGTAAGAGAGAGCACAGAAAGATCCTCGACAAAGTGGGCTTGCTGAAGGCCGTACGCCTCTCGCGAGACCTCTCTATGAGCCGTCCTCAACGCGATTTAGATTTCGCAGTTTCTCGCTAGAGCACAACCAGCCACACTTTCATTTTTCCTTTTGGAGAGGCTGGACCCACTCTCATGGATACAGAGACCCTAATGAGACTTCCTACCCGCGGAGAGTTTCATTACAACCCCACCAATCACTCTACCGGCGTTAAGACAGCGATTGAATATATAGAGAAGGATTTCAAGGCAGATGGAGAGTATGGATCTCGTTATGACAACCAAGGGAAGCTCCGCGACCCACCCAAGGCCAACAAGACTACATGGGGATCTTGTCAGCGGTTTTGGTTTTGCGACGTTGCCCTGTTGAAGTGGATGGGGTACTCGCGATGACGATGAGTCCTCACTGCGAAGGTCCGTTGTTTCTAACGGCCTTCTTAGTTCAATTCCTATCTCTCTTCCTTTTTCCCGATCTTCCACACGAGGGGCCACGCCGCGAGATGATTCCTCTTACAACCACTCTTGCACTGGAAAAGAAGCTTCTTTTGGGCCCTATGTTCTTGGGCCATTTCTACCATCAGATGGACCGCACTACTCAGGACTTCAAACGGTCCATGGGGAGGTATGAGATCACTTCTATGATCCATATCTCCTTCCTGCTGGGTTTCTTTTATGAGCAATTCCCCAGCGTTGCCCCCTCTCCCCGTGAGCTCCCCCCTCTGAAGACTGTCGAACAGAGGAACGCCGCGGGTGAGATCGTTTGAGACGGCAAAGGCATGCCCGTACTTAGATTCGCTAGCGACAGGCTACCTAGAATCATGAGGTGGAGCCAGACCGCCCCCAGCCAACTCTTTGAGGATTGGTGCGATGAGGTAACCTCTTTCAATCCATGCCCTTACCAGAAGAATGTCGATGGTGCCATAGGTCCCTCAGTCTTTCTAGAGGAATAAGTTGGATTTTCTCACATGGGTCACCCCTAGTTACCTCCCAACTCCATCTGTCAAGGGACCTATCCTGGTGTTGTACCGAGGGGATAGGTTTCAGCTTCAATTTGGGTATGACCAAGGCGTTCCTCGCGAGTCTCCTCCTCCCCCCAAAGACTTCTTCACTGGTATCTGCAGATTCATGAACATGTTCAATCATGAGCTTATTGCTGACTATGGGGGAAATAGGATTATTCCTAGCTCTGCGCGTAGGGCAGCCAAAGAACAGGGTATACTGGGCGAGGAACCTTCAATCCTTCTCAGATTTTGTTCAAACCCCTGTTGTCAATCCTCCCGCGGAGCCCATCTCAAAGAAGGACCTTACCCTGCGTTCCTTCAAGCCAGGGAAGAACCCTGACTAGCGTGGATCCCAGTCGTGTTAGGTCAAAGGGACAATGGTTCCTCTGGATATTGTCAAAGCCATACCTCTTCATCAGATCCTGCGAACCAGATGATTGCTCCTACATCGCGATACTCCACAGCAAAGGAGAAAAGGAAGGCGAAGGATCTCTCCCCCCTCCAGATAGGGCAAGCTCCTAAAAGAGCAAGGGTAAGCATAAAAAGAAAGAAACTTTGTTTTACTCTTGGCATTGCTCCCGCTCTGCTGCATCTTCATACTGACTTGTTGTTGTTATTGGCTTTTAAGGTCCATCGCGAAGGTCGCGCCGCGACACAATCTTCTCCTTTCATCGCAGAGCCCCTAGCCCAGGCTGAACCACCACTTCACATTGATCAAGGTGATGATGATTTCCTTTCTGGTTTTTTTTTATCAACCAAATTTCGTAACACAACCTTTGTTTTGTGCGTCGAATTCTTGTAATTTTATTTGCTCGTTTAATCCAGGCGAGGGAGCTCAAACGTCTGAAACAGTCGCACACCGTGAAGGGCACCCCCCATTCCAAGACTGTCCTTGGATCAACGGTTAGCGAGGGCTCCGACATGGATGATCTCGGTGAGGACAGTGAAGGGGATAATGAGGACTTTGGGGACTCCAAATGTAAGTCTAGTAGTGACATATTTGCAGGAATTGGGGACATCTTCCCACTTTCACTTTTTCTCCTCGAAAGAGGGTTTTCACACTGGTGGTTATGCTTTAGAGCCCACCCCTTCTAAATTGCTTTCGTCAGGCCACCCATCTCACTCAAAGTTAACTCTCGCAAATGACAGTCAGCGCGAGCAACTTTCAGAGTTTCAGGGGACCGTGGTTAGGCACAAGGGTCATCATGGAGTATCCAGTTTTGTGCTTCCCACATATGCCTTACTTTCTGACACAGAAGGTCATCATCAATGGAGTATCAAATCCTGCAGCGCCCCAGTTCTTCGCGCTTTGGAGCAGTAGTATCCTCAAACTTTTGTCAACTGCACCGTTGGTCGTCTCATGGGAGGTACACTGTTTGATCTGCTCGCTGAGACGGTAATGTGTTTGCGAAGGCTAAAAGTGAAAGATCTGACGGAGGAGAAGTACGAAGACGTCCTTTCTTCCATCAAAGACATGGAAGTGTTTGGAATCAACTTGGGGTGGCTTCGCGAGTACCTGGAGAGAATTCGCTCAACAAAGACCCTCTTCGCGAGCCTTGCCAAGATCCACACGAGCGCAGTGCAGATTGCGGAGGCGAAAGAGAAGTATGAACGACTGCTCGCTAAAGCTAAACAGAAGGTCTATGCTTTAGAAGCGAGTCACGAGCTGCTCGTCCAAGAGCATCAAGTTCTGGAGGCCGCACCAAAAGTTACTCTGAGTGATGATGAGCCCATCCTTCCACAGACCGACTTGATTTCTCGGAAGCTCGGCGAGTAGCTGGGCCCTTTTTCCCCTTCCCCCCCTCCCTTCTTCCAGTTCCTCGAGATCAACCCTTCGCTCCCCTTCAGTCACTTCAGTAGATAGTGTGAGGCGTGCAGAAGGCACACTTATCTCTACGAGTAGCACTATTTCTGCACCATAGACTAAACTGAAGGGACTCATTCACGTAGACTTCCTCTTAGCCGTCCTGTAAGCCCACAAAGCAATAGGGAGGTGCTCAGCCCAAGTTCCCCCTTTCTCATCCAAATGTTTGCTCAAAATCCTAACAATGGACTTGTTAGTAGCCTCTGCTTGCCCATTCCCTTGAGGGTAATAAGGCGTTGAGGTTTTCTGACAAATTCCGTAGGATGCGAGCAACCTTTTCACTTGTCTATTCACGAAGGGGGTACGGTTATAAGAGAGAATTACCCTCGGAATTCCAAACCTACAGCTAATATTTTCCTTTATAAAATTAGCCCCCACGTCGCCAGTTACACGCTTTAAAGGGACTACCTCTACCCATTTCGTAATGATCTCAGTTGCCACTAGGATCCACTGATTTCCTCGCGAGGAGGGATGAATAGGGCCAATTAAATCCATTGCCCATGTGTGAAAGGGGTAGGGCGCCCGGATATGGTGGAGCTCAATGGAGGGTGCATTTACTTTATCTCCATGTTTCTGGCACGCGTGGCATTTGCAGACATGGTTCTTACATCTCCTTCCATCCTTGGCCAATAGTATCCGAGATGGGTTATTTGTGTAGACACCCCAATTTTGAACCCGAGATGCGCTCGAGCATTCCCGATGATGAAACGGACCAATCGTGACTACCCGGAACTTGTGAGAATGACTTGAAGCTGATCAAAATCAACCAAACACCATTCCAAACAATCAAAATAGTCCAAAACAACCTAAGCACTATTGAACCAAGCCAAACCAACAATTTGCCATCAAGAGCCTTGAGCGCTCAATCCTGAAGCCTTGAGCGCTCAACCCTGGGAAAACACCTTGAGCGCTCAAGCCCACGGCTTTGAGCGCTCAACTCTGATCCAGTCAGCAACTTGCAGAGTATCTCATCATGAGATTTTCTGCATGGGAGCGTCTGGGGGTGATCTTATACGATCCCTATATGTACAATACACCCTACCAACTCTAAAACTACACCTAAAACTACTCCTCCCCCACTTTCAAATACAAACCCACTTCCTCTCTCTCCTCTCTTCCCTCCCACTCACTCTATAAAACCCACTCACTACCCCTGGTTTTGGGGTTAACCACTCTCATACTCCAGCCCTCAAAATCTTCCAGAAAATCATCCATCCCTCTCTCTCTCTACAATACCACTCATCTACAATCAAAACCACTTGTAAAAACCACTCTTCAAGTCCAAAATTCGACCCTTGATCATCAACTAGCCACATACATTATCCAATTCACTCAAAATACTAGCCAAAACATCCACAATCGTCCATCCCCAAGCTCAGAATCAAGTTCAAATTGCAAGCATTTCAAAAAGGTAGTTAAGCAAGTGATAAACTCACTGTTCTTGGTCCATCTGAGGAAGACCAGTGAGTTCAAGCAAGTTCATCATACTTGCATTGAACTCACAAAGGTCTAGAAATTGTTCAAAAACAATTTTAAAATCTGCAATCACAGCAGGGGTTGAGCACTCAAGCCTCAGGACTTGAGCGCTCAAACCCAGTTCTGAACAAGTTTCTGTTTTCCTGACTTTGATGCTCTTTTCTGGTTTTGATCATTATTAAAAAGTCATCTACGTTCATGTGATCCTTAAAACAGTTCATTTCATTTCAAAATCACATGCATGAACATTGGTTAACTATTTTATGATGATCGAAAATCAAAACCTTTGCAAATCTCACCTTTGAGCATAAAATGGTGACTGAAATCATATTCATTTGTTTCTGTTTAAAGTCCTGAAGGTCCTGAGAATCGTCAATCATCCTTTTTAAGTCAGAAATTAGAAAGCCAGATTATGGCTTGAGCGCTCAAGGTCATTAACTTGAGCGCTCAAGCTGTTCTTGAGCAGTTTGTTGATTGTTTGTTGTTTCGATGATGGACCATGGTTTAGCATATTAACAGTGTGTGAGTTGTTATCACTGTGTTTTGGATCTAGATCCCTCTCTCACTCTTCTATTTTAAAGCATTTCTTTATTAATTTGCGGTGATTCAACTCTCTTCTCAATCTTTTAGGGATCAATCTACCTGATTTTATTTGATTTCCTTTGAAAATGTTTGACCAATGTTTGATCCTGTAAAGAATGAGAAGAGAAGCTGTAAAGGGGGGGGGGGGGGGGGGGGTAAAATCACAGAAGCCAGGAACTGGTTTGAGCGCTCAATCCATGAGCATTGAGCGCTCAAATTGGTTTAAAGAGGTTGAACGCTCAAGCCTTTGTCTTTGAGCGCTCAATCCCTATTCTGGGATCCAGTTTGTGAAACAGTTTAATTAGGCTTCATGTTCGTAATTTCTGGGATTGATGTACAGTTTCTGTAATCTTTCATTTATTGTGAATATTTGTGGTAATTTCGTTTATTATCATCATCATCATTCATGTAGATCATCAAGCACAAGCATCCACTTTAGATTCACATTTTATGTTTCTACTGTTTATATGATTCCCATCCCCGATTCCGTACTTTCGTGAACGAATCGAATTTCAAATGTTTCTAAAATCCCATAAAACATTGAGTAGAGGCCGGTTCACGGATCGGGCGAGAGGGGTGCCGTAAAACCCTTCCCCTCTCGTAACCAAACCCCCAAATCCGAGAAATCTTTGGTTTCACAATGGCTAGTAAAATCTTTT
The DNA here is from genome assembly GCA_016920895.1 of Vaccinium myrtillus. Classification (NCBI taxonomy): domain Eukaryota; kingdom Viridiplantae; phylum Streptophyta; class Magnoliopsida; order Ericales; family Ericaceae; genus Vaccinium; species Vaccinium myrtillus. Next base: position 14,998,585 of record CM029271.1, read on the forward strand.
TCAATGGGCAACGAGTCATATCTTTATCGGTTTCTCGGGTTCGGACCTAAAATCCGGGTGGCGACTCAAACAATCACAATCTTTTCGAAACCCAAACCGCACCGAATTCCAGTGGGCCGTCCACAATTTGCTCATACAACTTCCTTCCCCCCTGGTGCTTCATCTCATGAGCTTTGTGCAAGACTTCTTATGCTTCATTGTTGGATAAGCACTTCAGGGGGATGTGATCAAGGGCCCTTCTATGCAACTGGCCATCCTTAACGAAGAATCTTTTTTCACAACGCTACACTTCTCGAATACTGCTGGGGTCCACAGGGAGGACCCCTTCTTTAAGATAGTCAATATATTTTTGCCTCCAATCTGTTTCTTCGCTGGAGAAATTGCACTCATGTTTGATTTCATAGAGTGAGCAATTGGGGCACTCTCTGAGCACGTTCGCGACATCGTTCTTTATTGTAGGCCAATAATAGCCTTGGCGCTAAACTCTCTTGTACAGCGCGATGTCGTTTTCTCCACAAGTCTTTTCGTGGACTTCTCTTAATTTCTTCTGAGCCTCTGTGTTGTTAATGAACCTCGCGAGCCACCCTTGAGGGCCGCGAAAGTACAATTCGCCCCTTAAAATGGTAAACTGTGATAGGGTCATCATGGGGGTTTCTCCATTCCCTGTTGCGATCTATATTTTTACGAGCTCGCGCCAGTCCTCGTCCTTATGACTGTCTTCTTCCTCATCAAATGAGGGCTCAGTCCTTTTTGTGATTTCAATGGCCACTGCGTCCCCTTCAAACTCTGTCTTAGCACCCAAGGTAGCTAACGCGTCAGGGAACCTATTCTCAGACCTTGGCTTATGAATGATACTAATATCATCAAAGTCACTCCTAAGTCTTTGAACAGTTGCCCTGTATGGCGCGAGGTTTGCTTCTTTTAAAGTATAGACGCCTTCACTTTGCAGAATAATTAGCTTTGAATCCCCAACAATTCTAAGTCTCTTGATTCCCTTTTCTCTGGCCGCAAGTAGTCCTAGAATAAGTGCCTCGTATTCAGCTTCATTGTTAGAGCATTGGAATGCAAGTTTGTATGATAGGTACTCCTTCACGCCACTGTCCCTTTGCAACGTGACACCCGCTCCTGCTGAATTGCCTCTGGTTGCCCCATCGAAGCTTAGGGTCCATCTTTATTGTTCATAGCTGGCTGCTAACGCTTCGAAATCATTGGGAAACTGGGCCAAAAGATCTGCAAGGGCTTGGCATTTGATTGCTCGTGGGGCAACGCACACTATATCAAATTCTGCCGGTGCTAGCAGCCATCTCGCTACCCTTCCATTAAGCACAGGGCGAGAAAGGAGGTACCTTATTGGATCATTTCTGGTTACGAGCTAAACTTTGAATGAGAGGAAGTAATGCCTGAGCTTTTGGGATGTAAAAACAAGTGCCAAACAATGGCGTTCAATAGGGGCATAGCGTTCCTCTGCCCCCTGCACTTTTCGACTGATATAATATACAGGCCGCTCAATACCCTCCACTTCCTGAGCAAGTAATGCCCCAATTGACCTCGCGGTTGAAGTTAGGTATAGAATTAAGGGTTTGCCTTTTTGTGGCGAAACCATTGTCTGCGATGAGGCCAAAACTGCCTTGACCTTCTCAAAGGCCAGTTGATGCTTGTCTTTCCACTAAAACCTTACTTTCTCTTTTAACAAATCTCCCAACGGTGCAATAATCTCTGCCAAGGCAGGAATAAACCTTCGCAGATAGGAAACTTTCCCCAAGAATCCCTTGAGGGATCTCTGAGAATGAGGAGGGGGCATGCTCGTGATGGACCGAATTTTTTATTCATCCGCGTCAATCCCATGTCTATGTACCAGAAAGCCCAAAAACTTTCCTGATGCGACCCCAAATGCACATTTGAGAAGGTTCATTCGCATGTTGAACTTTCTGCATCTTTTGAACACCCCTTCGAGATCTCGCAGGTGCTCCGTCTTGTATTTTGACTTTGCAACCAAATCGTCCACATAAACTTCTACGGAATGATGAATCATATCATGGAAGATTGCGGTCATTGCCCTCTGGTAGGTCGCGCCGGCATTTTTTAGCCCAAATGGCATCACGGTATAGTAAAAATTTCCCAAAGGGGTCCGAAAAGCTGTTTTCTCTGCGTCTTCAGGTGCCATTTTAATTTGATTATATCCACTAAAGCCGTCCATGAAAGAAAACATCTCATGGCCCGTAGTGATATCGACCAATGTGTCAATGTGAGGCAATGGCATTTCATCCTTTGGACAGGCCTTGTTAAGGTCGCGAAAGTCCTCGCAGACCCTAATTTGGCCATTCTTCTTTTTTACGGGCACAATATTACACAACCATGTGGGGTACTGGATTGGGCGAATGAATCCAGCGCTCCTAAGCTTCTCCATTTCTTCCAAGTCTGGATGGTACTTCCTTTGAGGCTGCTTCACTGGTTTGGAGTTTGGAAATACATCGAGCTGATGGCTCACGAGCTCTGGATCTAAACCAGGCATCTCGTCGTAATGCCAAGCAAATACATCACTGTACTTGCGAAGCAGAGCCACTATATCAGCTCGAGCTCCAGGTTCCATGGACTTACGTACTAACAAATACTGGCCTCGCGGTGCCCTCCCCAATTCTCAAGTTGACCTCTTCGAGTTCCTCTGGATGAGGCTTGGGTCCATCTTGCATACACTCAGGAGCTGGCTTGGGTTTCTCAATTACCTCAGGCTCCTCTTCTTTTCCTTCAATATCGCGGGGGTCAGAAGCTTTGCAAACGCTTACTGACCCCTCGCACCGTCATAAGTGATACACCGTCTTGTCGCCCTCGCTAGTCTTCATGATCTTGCGAGGGGTTAGCCTTTCGAACACGGTGGCACGCTTCGCGACGACTGGTTCTGATGATTCACCTTTGATATCTTCTCATTTCGGGATTTTTACTCCCACCGGTTTCGTTGTTATGGCCTCGCAGGTCTCTTCGACTTTAGAGAAGTACACTGCGTCAGAAAGGTGAGCTTCACAGGCTACAAAGGGCCTCTCTGTGGCGGGAATAGTGACCTTCTTTCCAGCCCAGATGCCCTTAGGAACTGGTGGTAGCTCGATGGGACCACCGCGTACTTGTGCATCCAAGATCTTCCCAAGATTATGTGGTAGTTGGTCTGTCCCTCTATGATGTGGAATTTTGTTGGTGCGCGAATGGGCCCAACAGCGAGATCCAACACGATATACCCCAAGGAGGGCTTTTTCTCTCCTCCAAATCCAACTATCCCCACCAACGACTTGATGATTCGCGGCTCTGGGATGTCTAACTTTTTTAATGTCTCGAGGGGCATGATGTTAATTGATGCCCCTCCATCCAGAAATGCCCTCTTAAATTTCATGTCATTGATGTAAGCAATGACAAACAAAGGCCTGTTATGAGGGAATGGCACCCTCCTATCTGCATCCGAGAACAAGATAGTGTTAGAATCCTCGCGAATTGTTCTGGCGACAAAGCCTCCTTCTACCATACATGCTTCTTGGCTTTCATTGGCTATCTCAAGTATTGCCTTTGTTATTTTGATCCTGATGGTAGGGGTAAATCCCAACCCGTCAAAGAAAGTCTCAAACTTCCTCAAGATCTTGGACAAGATCTTGTGCCTTTCTTCTTCATTTACTTTCACAGCGGGCTGTTCATAGCTCGCGATTTCTTCAATATGATCATAGAAGGAGGTCATATAAACTTCCTCAACTTCATCTTCCATTTCGTACATAAAATCATAATAACCACCTTCGTAACATTCCGCCATCGCGACTCCTTCCCCAGGCTGAGAGTAGGGCCTGTCGCGGACATCTCTGTTTACTCCAACTCTTAGCTCGTTGTTATCCTGTTTCTTTTTTAAAATCTCCTTAAGTGTCCAACAGTCACTAGTAGGGGGATGCACCTTCCTATGGAAGACACGGTACCTAGGGTTGGCGCGATCCTGCTGAGTGGGCTGAGCTTCAACCTCGGGGAGTTTCAAACACCCATCCGTGACCCACGTGTTCACGAGGTCTATGACTTCTTCAATACTACAAGGATATGGAGGTGCGTCCCTTGCTCGCTTCTTATAGTCCTTGAACGGTTTATTTCTTCTCTTGGGGTTGCCATGACCCCCCTGCGGCTTACGCGAGACTTGCGCGGAGGCCGCAGAAGCAACCCCTCCAGTTTTTGATTTCCATGTTGGTTTGGGTATGTCCACATCAATGGTTCCGCGAAGGTTGAAAGCAGCTTCCATTAGAGTTGAAAATGTCTGATACTTGCCATTGATGAGGTGCTTTCGATATTCCTTTATCATGCCTAGGAGGCAAATTTCTACCAGTCGTTTTTCAGGTACTAGTTCATGACATTGAACTGTTTTGTCTTGAAATCGACGACATCTTCCGTTAGTTTCTGCTTCTCGTTCATGAGATTCAATGAAGTTATTTTCTCTGTCACCTGAAAGAATTTGGTGTAGAATAGATTCACCAGTTCCTCCCAAGTGTTTACAGAGTTAGGTTCCAGATTGACATACCATGTATATGCGCGAGAAGTCAAAGACTTAGAAAATTCCCTCAATCGTAGGTTGACATCCTGAGAATGGACCCCTAAGGTCTCAATGAAACGATGAACATGCTCCTGAGCACTTCCTTCCTTTCCATCAAACTTAATAAATTTTGGAGGGACGTAACCTTCTGGATATGGCATTGTCATTATCGCAGGAGGGTATGGTGGTTGAATCTCAAGGCTAGGCAACGTTGGCAAAGTTGCCTTAGCCTTTTCTTGTTGTAACAGGGCTTGTACGTCTGCGAGAGTGAGAAACCCCTGAGGTTGTGGTGCTAGAGCGACACCACCAGTAGCAGGCGTTCCTGGTGCCTGAACTGGTGGAACGACACGTGGTTGATTGTTCACATTTTGCTGCGAGGCTGGTGGGGCAATAGGAGCTACTCCTCCAAGCGGATTTGCCACTTGTGGGGCTTGACCTCCCAAGTTTCCCTCCACCACATGTGGTGGGGGCACTGGTGGAGCCATTGGAGCTCGAGTTGCCACCATAGTCCAAGTGAGTTGGGTGATAGCCAAGAGCAGCTGATTCTAGCTTTGCTGCATCTGTTGCTGTCCATCACGAATTGCTTGTAGAGTTTCAGCATTAGCAGCGAAAATTTGTGCAGTATCAACTTCTTTGATTTCCTCTATCACTGGGGGTTATTTTCCATGTCTTGCTGACGAAGACGCTCTATGGTACTTAAAAGAGTTCGTGAAGAAGATCCTTGTAATTGTAAGCCACTTCTTGTGCCAACCATCAGCTATGAAAGCCTCCCCAGCGGAGTCGCCTTATGTAGGACAGGTTCTTGGGTTTAGTCGAATAATCTTAACTTGGAGAGGCAAACAATAGCTAATGATTGAGTAGGAATCAGAGAGTGTGCAAAGGGGTGAAGAATTAGGCCAAATACATAGAAAGAGAAGGCAACAGTACTTGGTCTATTCCTCTTAGATCATCATCATCCTTAAGTCACAGCTCTAGGAGGAGTATGGACTTAAGAGAACCAACAAGAACAATGTTCTTGGTTCCAGCGCTCTGAGCCACCTTCTCTCTCTAGGGTTTCCATGCCAAAAGAGTGAATCAATCTATATCTGAATTTCTGAAGGAATGTCTCACATTTATAGGGATCTGCACCCAATCATTGAGCTGCAGATATTCCTCTTATAATATGACGACATGTGCTCTCTCCGTATACCTGGGCAACGTGGGCGATGTCACTGGCCGTTAGGAAGATTCCTCTGGCTTATCCAGTGCACGCCATTCCCTCGTGGCGATCCCAAATCCTTTAAAGCCACCAAGCCACTTGTATCTCCCCTATTACCGCGGTGCTAGGCATGGTCGCGAGCCCTTTGGTTCGCGCCAAATCCTAACTCGATACTCGCAATGACTTCCCTGCCCCTGCCTCATGGCCAGGTGCAATCGCGAACTCAATACGCATGCTCGCGTAGGCGTTAACTCCTTCCCGTCGCGCCAATTCCCTTTATTGAGGATGTCGCGACAGGAGAACGAGATTTTAAACAGGGTTTTCTTGTTCAGGGTATCTTTCCCTTAGGACATTCGCGAGTCCTTTTGTTCTTCCGCGAGGGTACCCCTTCGCGGTGGGGTTTCTTCCCCATTCTTTCTCTTTAATCTCTGGCGTGCCCATCGTAACTTCGTCTTACCACGTGGCAGGCTATTATAGGTTGGTCAATGGTTAATTTATCCAACATGCTGACCTTTCCTACAGTTACCATAGCCGGTTGCCCCCTCTTCCAACCCTTTGGCTTAAGAAAAAAAGAAGAAAGTCATTTCCCTTGCGGATGTAGTTTCATCTACTAGGCATATAAACTAACGATAATTCTAAGGGCACAGAATTTTGGTGCACAGAAAATGTACAGATCGGTTCGGGGACCCACTTTTGGGTCCCACACGAACGATCCGAGCCTTTCATTCATCTTAGAATCATTTTTCGAGGGGCCCACAAGAAATCACCTCAATCGAGCGTGCCTAAGTGCTCGATCCAAAGCCCATCCCGTTTTATTTAATTTTTTTTGAATAAAAAGAGGTGGGCTTTGGATCGAGCACTTAGGCACGTCCGATTGAGGTGATTTCTCGCGGGGCCCCTCGAAAAATGATTCTAAGATGAATGAACGACTCGGATCGTTTGTGTCGGACCCAAAAGTGGGCCTCATTAGTTTAAAGGACCAGACTACGTGTACAGAAATTTGGTGCATAGAAAATGCACAGATCAGGTCTCCGAGCCCCATAAAACAAAGTCCAGGAACTCATTAGAAAATGAGACATTCTTCATGTGTTTTCGCCTAAAAAGTTAGCAGCTTATTTTTTCCTCTTTATTTGATTTTTTTTTATGAGTTTTTTAGTTTTGCATCAACTTTCTGTGTATTATTGGTTCGTCTCGGCAAGAAGACTTAAAAAAGTAAAAATTTATGATCTGCAAAATTTTTGTGTATTATTGGTTCGTCTCGGCGAGAGGAATTAAAAAAGTAAAAAGTTATGATCGAAGCTTAATTTTTTTTAATAAAGACAAAAATAAGTCAAAAAGACAGATTTTTACACTTTTTTCGATTTTATTCAAAAAAATTGAGGGTTCTAATCATTATCTTTTACCTTTTTGGATTCCTCTCGTCGAGACGAACCAATAACACACAAAAAAATCGATGCAAAACTAACAAACACAAAAAAAAAAAAATCAAATAAGGACAAAAAAAAAGAAGTTAAAGCATAGTACTTTTTTAGCTAAAACACTTGGTTTAGGTTATGCCAACACTGACACTGCATAGTTATTTGGGAATTCACGTGACACTCTAATACCTTTAATCATCACAATTATATACAAGGTTCATGTAATAGTGGGTTCGACACCATTTTGTTATGGCTAAGAGCATTGGGCACCACATAGCCTTCCTCGAGGAGCACTCAGTAATTTTCTTGCATTTGGGCATCACCTATTATGTCCTCTCTTCTTCTTCTTCTTCTTTTATTTTTACTAGTAGGTTTGCACGTGCGTTGCACGTGGTTTTTTTGCCCGATTTTAACCTATGTTCATGGTAATGAAGGAAAGTACTTGGGCACTTGGCACACTCCCTAATATTGGGTGTGTGGTTCACCCTTTATATACTTTGTAGTCCGAAATATGAATTTCGTGGGGATTAACTTTTGAATTTTTGTCGTCTAGCATATGAATTTTTGTGTTACAATCTATGAATATTGTAGTCCAAAAAGACGGCGCAAGGTCAACAAAGATGGCACAAAGTAGTAAGTTTTTTGGGTAAAGTTTACGGTTTTTTGTGGTGTAATTTATGAATTTTTGTGGACCGATATTCAAGTCTTTTGGTGTTCCATTACGAGATTTTGTGGTGGAATATGAAATTTTTTTTGCACAAAATAAAAAAAGTGCACACCGTACATTCTTAATGATGCTTTCTTAATGGTCTTCTTGTTTTTTTGGTGCTTTCATGGTGATGTGCATATTTGGTTAGGAATTGCTTAATCATGCTATTTTATTGGCGCAGGATTCGGAATTTGTTATTCATGTCATTTTTGTGTTCAATATAGTTGTACTTTCTTGGTAACGTATCAAATAAATCCGACAAATATTACATTAAAAAAGCAATTGTTATTAGTAGATGATATCAAAATACATGAATGTAGAATGACAAACAAAATATGTAAAATTGTTGTAAAATTGCTTGAAAGTTGTAAATTTGCTTGAAAGTTCAACATAGATATGACTTTGTTGTTTGGTCCTTCTTTTTTGATCAGGTGTTCTCTTCTTTTTTGATGTCACAGTGGTTCAGCGACGTTACCTGTGTGAATAAGTAATATACTTATTATCCTATTTTAGCACAAATATAAATGGTTCATTCGGTAATGTGAGTTTGAATTGTACCTCTGTGTGATCAATATATAGATATTCCATAAGCACTTTGATACTTTTTGAAGGTCCTTCTGGATGTGTCAGCGTGCCATGTCCTTCATCACACTGGGGTATCGTTTTGTTTGAAGTCGCTTGTTTGTTGTGATGCTCCTTGGTCATCCTTTCTGGCATTGGATGGGGGTGAGTAGCATATGTAAATGTGACTTGTTTTTTTTCTTGAACTCAACCACTTGCATTTGTTTCATCAATATTGAAGTGTGTAACTCGTTTTTGAGATCTTGTAGCTTTGCTTGGAAGGCCTTCTCTATCACATTTTCTATTTCTTTGGGTAGTTCATCTTCAACTACCGGACCTTTGACTTCTTCTGCGTCCACATTGCCATTCATTGTTATCCAAATATTTTGTTCAGTAGTCCTTAAAAGCGATGTCAGGTCTTCGAAAAATTTGAAGAATTCCATTACAGGATATCGACAAATTTTCTCCTAACCCCCAAAAAAGGAATTTTAATGTTAGTCTCTAGTATTAAATGTTGCCCACTACACGGGGAAAAATCTTTGGGAAAAATGGTCTATTGCAAACATTTTCTTTTTTGGATTTTTGATTTGATCAATTAAAATGCGTATTAGTGGTTTGAGCGCCAACCGAACCAACTTCTCAATTATAACCATTTTCGTATTGGACTCCCAGTGGAGAATCTCTCCAAAAATAAAGGATTCTTCACATTTGAAGTCCCAAACATTAGATGAGATCATCAAGTTAGAGTTAAAATGAAAGATCCATGAAGTGCCATTGAAAAGAAGAGAGGAACATACATAAAAGCTTCTTCTTACCAAGGATCGATGCCCGTGAAGATGATAATTGCTGATTGGATGAATTTGGCGTTTTCAAGTAATGGGAACCGAAACACCTTCAAAAGGACATGTGATATTATTATTATTATTATATACTAAGGAATGGGAGAGAGAGGAAACAAAATGTTAATCTCATACGTATAGAGAGATCAAGCAAAGGAACCTTTCCAAACTAACACATAAATGCCTCTTCAAAGTTACAAGACACCTGTCCACAATTTTGTATAAACTAACATGGGGCCGGGTGTTGTTTCGTCTTAACTTTTCGCCCGTCGACGGTTTGGCGTGAACGGGCATGGAAGTTAATTTGGAACAGTCACCTTGTCTTCTATTTATTCCCTTGGTTCCTTTTTTCCAATGCCCAAAAATTCACCAGATATTGCTTTTGGTTTTGTTGGTTTTTCTAAAGGCAATACAGTTGTTAATTTGTTATTCAATCAACTCTGAGGGTATTATGGAAAACAACGACTTCATATCTATCTCAAGTGATAGTGACGATGAAGATCCACAAGAAGTGGTTGAAGACATGAAACCCCCAGGTATAACAGACGAAAATGCGGCAACAGTACAGAAGGACGAAAATACTTGCCTCCCTTTCTCAACCAAATTTCACTGCACATTCTATATTCGAGAAAGATTCGTCATCAGTGAAGTCACAAAAGCGTCTCATTACAGTGCACCGTTTGAAAAATTTAATCAAGGTTCTTGTCCATGAACGTGAGGAACACAAAGCAACTCTGGATTTGCTTCAACAAGCTCTGGATTTTGTTATTGCTCATGAAAATAAGAAATCCTTTGGCAAAGTAAAGTAACGGTTACAAAATTGTTAGTGTGTGAATTCAAATATTCTTAGATATTCTGATTATTTTTGTGGGGACTTTTAGGTCTATATTTTTCTTTTACTTTTTATTTTTTAGTTTATGGAGTTTTCTTGTAACGGATCCTATTACTGTAATATTTAGGAGAGAAGGACCAATGCACCTTTTCACTCTATTATGTCATATGTGCCTATTCAAGTTTAAAAGGTATCATTTTGATTTTTCCATAACCGTCCATAATAGCCATTCAGGGGACTTTTTCATTATTCTCCTTTAAAAATCCAACAATTATGCCGTCTATATTTTCGTCACCAACCTTAGAATAGCAATTGTGTTGTGCACCTCTCGGCCCTTCGATCGTTTTTTGAATGGCCCAGATGTGTTATGATTTTTTACCGGTAAAAATATATCAAAATTAAATCAAAATTGCCGAATGCATCTGAGCCATCCAAAATACAATTGGACTGCCGAGAGGTGCACAACACCCCTGCGGATATTTTTCCTTCAAAAATACTATAGGTACCATTCTCGGGTCCGACATAAATAATCCGATCCGTTCCTTAATTTGGAAATAATTTTTCGTTACACCATGTAAAAACTATCGCAATTGAATAACTGTAAGTGTTCATTCCAATCGAATAACTTTTTAAACTATAATTTAGAATTCAGATCTTGACAGGGGTATGGTGGAGACAGGGGTTTTGTCTCTAAATGACAGACAAGGGAAATCCTTTTGTCCCTATCTTTCTGTCACACACAATTTGTCTCTCGCATTCAAGAAATATTCATAATTGAATAAGAATGTGGATTAATGGCAGAAGAAAACCAATGCAAGTGCAACAACGAGAGCTTAGTAATGTTAGAGAGAGAATGGGAGAGAGAAAAAAACCTGGATCAATTAGCTTTCTCCAATGGAAGATTTAAAGTGAGGGTGAATTGGAATGTGAATTTTGAAATCGAAAACAGACAACGAAACCGAGCTCGAATTTTTTTCTGTCTGCTGTTTGCACAAACGAAAACAGACAGAATTTCCGCTATGTGAAAATAAGAAAATCAAGAATCACCGTGTTTTGTTTCTTGCAAGGCAACAAAACACAGAATAAGCGCTCAATTTATTTGGACGAGAGTGACAGAGTTTGTGTGAGGAAAATAGATGGCTACAGTAATGATCCTAGGCCTATTAATAGACCTCATTTGTACCGAAACAACTCATCTTACAAATGGATGCACCTATTGATAGAGAATTAGACCCTTTGTTAAAAGACACCTTTTGAATTACAAAGGCAACATTTGGATAATCCAAATTAAGCACCTATTCGGTGCCTTCCTACTGAAACAAAGGGATTAAACACCCATTCGGTGCATCTCCAAATGATACAAAGACACCCCTTTAATCCCCTTAATTAATGGTACCCATTCGACTAATAGCCACGTCCCTTTTTTAAGATCACACCCTTTTGTTTCAATAACCATATCTAATTAATGTAATATTAATAGAAGGGAAGGGTAATTTTGGGAACAAAAAAGTAGACAAATCTTCAGACTTTTATAAGAAGTAATAGATTTTCAAATCTACCACATCTTTAATAGCTGGTTGGTTACCCCTTTTTCTTGCATTTGGGCATCACCTATTATGTCCTCTCTTCTTCTTCTTCTTCTTCTTCTTCTTTTATTTTTATTTTCAAATCTACCACATCTTTAATAGCGGGTTGGTTACCCCTTCAACTGAAATAAAAACCCCAACCGAAATGACAACAGAGTATGTTTTTTTTTTTTTTTTCCCAAATCTGCCAACAGTCATTTGTGGTGGTCACTGGTCACTGCAAGGAAAATCATAGTGAAGTGCAATATTTAGCTTCGAGTAAAACAAAAACAGAACATTAATTAACACTTCAGCACAACCACAGAAGGAGAATATGGTAAAAGAAGCGTGTTTCGATGGGGGGAGAGAGAGAGAGAGAGAGAGCTCTTCAATACAATACATTCATCGGTGTCGAAACACAAAGCAAAGTGGGAGAGACGAGACCCGTTCGCATTACATTCACCTTAAAATTGCTTCCAACTAGCGGAAGAGAAAAGAAAAGAAAAGAAAAGAAACTTTTGCTTCAAATATTTGGAGCTACTTTTGGGCGGAAAAGAAATGAAAGCCAAGTAATCAACTGAGAGCGCCTGCCCAGATGAATATAAGATCCGTTTCTGCATTTTGAATTCCTCTCTTGCAAATGAAGGCCGTTTTGGACACAATTGTCCAACAACCTCCTACAAAAACATCAAATTTTGAAGTCAGGATAAAATTGCAGACTGGTCATACTATTGGATATGTAGCTCATTTTTGTTTGCATTTAGAATATAAGTACGTCTAATACCTTTGAAACACGTTCCCCGTTGAGCTCATCTTATGACACATGCATTCTTGTTGAGCTCATCTCAGCAGCATTTTGCTAACATGTCAAGGCCTGTTCTCACGGAGCAATTGACCACGTCACTCCAGGACAGAACAGCTCAATATCAGCCAAAAGAAATGAAATCACATATACTTAATGTCCTGCATCTATCAAATCTAATTACAGAACTCTGAGTAAAAGTGGAAAGTATCCGCCAGGAAACTACCACATGGAACTCTGGAAAACCAAAAGTGTAAGGAAATACTAAAATGGATAGGAAGCAGAGCAAATTTAGGACATGACCTTCTAAGACGATAAGCGATCACATAATGGGTCGAACGGAGTACACAATAACGCAACAAAGAGTATATGAACAAATCAGCAATTCTTCAATCAGGACTGTATCCACATATCATTAAGCAAGCAATAAAGAAGTCATCTAAAATGTTGGGCTAAAAATTATTCGGAACAATAGCCTTTAATACTAATTTTGTTCATAGTTAAGTACATGATAATCCAGGGAAGAGCCAAAAATACCGTTGAAGAGTATATGTCATAAGCTAAGAAGCATAGACACTAAAACGAAGGTGGCGTGTCCGTGTCCGACGTGTTAGACACCAACACCCCTCGGACACTTTCTGTGTCCATAAATATAACATAACAATCTAAATCTAGAGAGTGTCTGACACTCTTTCTGTAACGTGTCCGGCACTTCTTTGGTTTCTATGACTAAAAAGTAAATATGTGATCGACACTTTTGGACACCAGCTAACATGTGACTATCAACAATGTCGGAATTTGAAATATCACTATGATATAAAAAGTCGGGAAAATAGTGCTTCCTGTTTTTTATCTTTAAATTCAATTGGAATATGTTAAGGATTTCTTGAGTCCCATGCCAACTAGGTTCTTCATAAGAATCAGAACGTATCATATCGTATTGTATCTTATCTATTCAAGTATAGAAATTGGAAGTATATTGTGATATACACATTAGCGTATCATGACATGTCCGAGTCCTATTTTTTACAGGAACAGCGTATCCGCGTGTCATCACCGATGGTGGTAGCCTAGATGGAAGGGTCTTAACACTCTCAAATGAATTGCTCAGGTTCGAGTCTTGCCTCAGGCGGGACTGTGGAGTTCAGCTTATGCCATCTAATACCCAGGTGGTGCTGCGGTGATGGCCTCGGTGGTGCTGAGGTGACGGCCTGTCACACAGACAGTAGTTATGGCTTGAACCGGACAACCGGACATTCCACAGCGGGTCGGGAGCCCCTATGGTCACGCCCACGGGGGGTTGCTACATTGGTTGCCCCCTCCTACCCTTTTTCCCGTTCAAAAAAAAAAAAAAAAAAGTATCCGCGTGTCCGCGTCATGTTGTGTCTGAGTCTCGTGTCTGTATCCGTGCTTTTAGGTCTTCAGTTGTTGGAAATTTTCACCACGAGAATTTGCCCTCCAAAGAATAACAGAATTAAGAGGAGAGATACAATCTGAGGATAAATTTTGCCAAAATCAATTTGTACAAGAGCCAATCAAGTTTCATGACAGTCAGACCTAAAATGTGGAGTTGAAAATACTGCTCCTAAAATTTCGGGTAATGAAGCGGAAAACTACAGAGAAAGTAGGTGATTAACAACATGAACACTTACATCTCGTAGTTAATGTCTTCTCACTAACGGGGACACGACGAGCATGATGGGAACACGACGGGCACGATAAAAATATGGATCTTCCACCTGTACCAATGACAACTGGCCCCATCCCAAGGTTGATCATCAAGTGCCTTTGAACGAAATGGAGAGCCAAAAACAGGCAAAACGGTACCAATCCTTGACTGCTTAGGCTCCCTCTGAAATTGACTTAAATCAAATACATCCCATGCACTGGACACTGGTCTGATTGGTCGAATCACACCAGTGACGGAGATGGGAGCATAGCCATGCAGGAGACTGTCTTCTCCAATTTTGACCATCCATCAGGAGATTAGAATCAGGCAGTTTATGAAGCATAGCCAAATCACTCAAGTCTGGCAGTGATAAGGAGATTCAAAGCTCCCTTGAGGACCAAAAGGCCTCATCAACATATTGGCTAGCTGGTCATTAAACAATAGATCCGTCCTTGGCCGCTGGATTCTGCGGAAATCCACCATAATCTTTGCTTCGACCAACATCACTGCTCGAACATATAACTGAAATCTTGGGATCCTTGAAAACGAGGCCCTGCAATCCTTCTTGGCATGATTATCAGAGAGTAGAAATACAGGAAAATCATACTTGTTCCACATAATACCAGACCCCTGCAATTGACAACCAAAGATGCTTTAGCTTCTAAAACAATACAACTAACGAAGCCCTCTAAATCCTAAACTCAACATGTGTTTATTATCAAGAAGCTGACTTCTGTGGCTCGATGTACAAAGAATAGTTGCAACCTTTATACTGATCCTCATGATGTCAATAAGAACATCGTTCCAAATAAAGTAGACCTAAAATACAAATACAAATACAAATACAAATCCACAAGCACAAATCAAAGAGAAGAAAAAAAGACTTACTGCTCTAGACAGTGGGTCATTGGTTGATTCTCTCAAATCAGCCACACGGATTCTTGTTGGGTCAGCTCTTGCACCAGCTCCTGTTGCAGACAATACTTTCAAACCCCTGCGTACACATGCGGCAAGAAGTGCCACCTATTACATCTTATGAGTCAAGAACTTACAGAACAGAAATTGAAACCTCCTACATACTAAAAGTTATTTGAACACATGAAAGGATAGTTTAAGAATGGCATGCGCGTGATGTATATATAACAGTTTTCTAATGGAGAAAGGAATTATGTCTGTCAGCACACGCTATTGCTAAAAGAATTAAACAGGGCTCATGTAGATACATGTGAGTTGTGCAATACTCTCCTAGGGTGCAACTTCTTCCTATTCACATAAACCACGTCTAGAGTTCCAATTACCGGAAACCAAATGCATTTCTAGTTTAGGTACAGAAATCCAATCCAATACCTCATTTATAAGCCATGTGGGGGATAAGAGCACTGGTGGCGGATATCAAGTCTTGGGCATCTGCAAGGAATTGGAGTTTTGTTTGGTGTGGTAGAGAATAGTAAATAGTGTGGCTCATTGGTTAGCTTCAAATTGCTTTCGTCCTTTTTGAATAACTCGGGTTGTATTCCACCCGGCTTATCTAATGTTCTCTGTAAAGAAAGTTAGTTTGTTTAATGGAAATGCTCATTCCAAAAAAAAAAAAAAAGAACTTCCCATGTCCAATAGAACCAAAAAGGGCTAGAATGTACTGCTAGAGTTACAAACAAGTCACCACTCACCATTCCCATGAGATAAAATAAGCTGACAACGAGACCATCTCAAGGAATTAACATAATCTATTCTTTGGAGGAAAAATGCAATAACAGAATTACCATGAGCGTATATTCCAGATTTTGCCTTCCTTTGGGGAAGAGAGTGGTGCACTAGTTAGGGATAACTAGATAAGGGAATCTGATTGAAATTTTAGAAGCCCGCATACACGATTTGAGGGATCGAAGATATTTGGCGCTTGGATTTGGGTGGAATGCTGTGTTAGATTTAATGAAACTCCATAATTTTATCCTCCAATTCTCTGTGTCCTTCAGCCCAAGGACCTAGCATTTTTAAAAGAACGCTATAAGATTATGTCATAAAAAGCCCTATTTTGTTGTGGTGATGGACTTAGCAATTCATTTGGAAGTTGCCTGAACTCAAGCATGAACAGAACAACAGATTTTACAAGCTCAATCAAGACTAGGATCCTTTGTTAAGGAAACAAGCTTCAAAATTTTCTGGGAAGAGGCTGCCGGACACTAGAAACACATCCTGGAGTACGTAATACTGCATGATCACTTCAATTGAACTTCTTCAAATAAGTTATCGGAGCATTTTAAAAGAATGAATTGTTTAATCATAATAACAAGAAGACAAGTCATAGTAGATAATGAACTAAACATGCCCCTATGGTACTGACAACCATTGAGAGTGTTGTTTGTTTGAGAGAGAAAGAGAGAGAGAGAGAAAGAAGTGCAGGGTCTTGAAATAACCCTAACACAAGAGTACTTTATTTATATTATCGTGAGAGTGTTACATTACTTAACTTAACCGATGTGGGATAAACACTAACTATTCTAACACTCCCCCTCAAGCTGGAGAATAAATGTCACAAAATCCCAGCTTGTTACATAAAAACTCAAAACGTGGTTTAAACAATGACTTAGTAAAAATATCTGCAATCTGAGCTCCCGTGGATACAAAAGGTGTAGCCAAAATACCGCTGTCAATCTTCTCTCGAACAATATGACAATCCACCTCTATATGTTTGGTTCTTTCATGAAACACCGGGTTTGAGGCAATATGTATCGCTGCCTGATTATCACAATACATAGGAATAGGTAACTGCACTTGAAATCCAAGCTCCTCAAGAAAGGATCTCAACCAAACAACCTCACATGTAGTATGAGCCATAGCACGGTACTCTGCCTCTGCACTAGACCTTGCAACAACGGTTTGCTTCTTACTCTTCCAGGTAACTAGGTTGCCACCAATAAAAGTACAATAACCAGTTGTCGAGCGTCTATCAGAAGGTGACCCTGCCCAATCTGCATCAGTAAATGCCTCAACACGCAAATGACCATTAGAACGATAAAATAAACCACGTCCAGGGTGAGCCTTAAGATACTTCACAATGCGAATGCAAGCCTCCCAATGTGGAAGACGAGGAGCAGACATAAACTGACTCACCATACTAACAGCAAATGAGATATCAGGACGAGTATTGGTAAGATAAATCAACTTACCAACTAAGCGACGATACTGATCTGGATGAGGAAATACCTCCCCCTGATCAATGCAAAGTTTGATATTAGGATCCATTGGAGTCTCCACAGGTTTAGCTCCCAATAAACCTGTCTCTTCTAGAATATCCAACACATATTTTCTTTGCGACAAACTAATCCCATCTTTGGATCTTGCCACCTCAATACCCAAGAAATATCGTAGCTTACCCAAATCTTTAGTGTGGAATTGACTGTGTAAGAACTGTTTCAACTTATCAATCCCTCTCTGATCATCTCCAGTAATTATAATGTCATCAACATAAACAATGAGTAACACATTCCCTCGAGCCGACATGAGGGAGAATACAGAGTGATCAGACTGACTTCGACGCATGCCAAACCTCATAATAGCATCACTAAACTTGCCAAACCACGCTCTGGGAGATTGTTTAAGTCCATAAAGTGCTTTGCGAAGACGACATACCGTATGAGACTCCCCCTGAGCAACAAACCAAGGTGGTTGCTCCATGTAGACTTCCTCCTGAAGATCACCATGGAGAAAAGCATTTTTAACATCAAGCTGAAACAAAGGCCAACCAAGATTGGCGGCAAGGGAAATAAGAACCCGCACAGAACCAAGCTTGGCAACGGGAGAGAATGTTTCGGAGTAATCAACGCCATAAGTTTGTGTGTAGCCTTTGGCAACCAGGCAGGCTTTATGACGCTCAACAGTACCATCACGAAGATACTTGATGGTATAAACCCAACGACAGCCGACAGTGGTTTTACCAGCAGGAAGAGTAACCAGCTCCCATGTGCCATTATTATGAAGGGCAGACATTTCATCTTCCATAGCTGTCCGCCACTCAGGCCGGGATAATGCCTCCCGAATGTGTTAGGAACAAATATGGAGGAAACAGTAGTAGTGAAAGCACGAAGAGACGGAGAGAGATGATCATAAGAGATAAACCGAGAAATAGGATGAGAAGTACTCGAGATATTAGAAAAACCATATTTTACCGATGGTTGACGATTCTCACGAGTAGGATATCGACGAGCAGGCGGATCTGGCGACAAGGGGGAAGACGGAGGTGTGGGCAAAGACGGTGCAGCAGCCGGAGATGGGTCGGGAGACCGGTTGGTGTCGGTCTTGGCTTGGTCTTAGGTCTTTGGTGCTTGAAACGACGAACATATACCCAAAGGTGTTTGGGTAGTAAGATACTAGTAGGGACAGCCATAGGTAACACAGACTCAAGTGTAACAAGGTCGTTGGTAGTAACAGGGTCTGAATAATATGGCAATGACTCATTGAACGTGACATCGGCACAAACAAAGTGACGGCGTAAAGTTGGAGAGTAACATCGATACCCTTTCTGAGTATAGGAGTATCCCAGAAAGATACACTTAAAAGATCGAGGATCGAGCTTACTCCTATCAGGGTCAAGGACGTGGACATAACAAGTGCACCAAAAAACCCGAGGGGGTAATGAATGGAGAGGCCGACTAGGGAACAAGACCGTATGGGGAACCTGACCACCTAAGACCGTAGAGGGCATACGGTTGATTAAATAACAGGCAGTGAGAACAACATCACTCCAATATGACTTAGGAACCTGCATGTGAAATAGTAAAGCACGCATAACCTCAGACAAGTGTCGAATCTTGCGCTCAACAACTCCATTTTGTTGTGGAGACCGAGCGCATGATGATTGGTGAATAATGCCATGATCATCAAGAAATTGAGAAAGAAGATTGTGAAAATATTCACGGGCATTATCGGAACGAAATATTTTAATGCATGTATCAAATTGATTCTTAACTTCCATGTAAAAAGATTTAAACACAGATTTCAATTCAGACCTCTCTTTCATTAAATAAAGATATGTGATACGAGAAAAATCATCCACAAAAATAACATATTACTGAAAACCAGAAACACTAGGCACATGAATAGGCCCCCAAATGTCTGAATGAACCAACTGAAAAGGACGCGATGCACGACGCTTAACCCTAGGATAAAAAGAGACTCGTCGGTGTTTACTAAACTCACAAACTTCACACACCAACTTATTGAGGGAACGACACGAGGGTACAAGATGCTTCAAACTCTGGAGAGATGGATGGCCAAGACGACAATGCTGTTGGTACGGTGACTCTGATGTTTGAAGGGCAACAGGCTGAGGAACTGTCAGGTAATATAGGCCGCCTCGCTCAATGCCCCCACCAATCTTCCTCCCTGTCTTGAGATCCTGAAAAATACAGCCATGCGGAAGAAATGTGACGGAACAATTTAAAGATTTAGTAAGGCGACTCACAGACATAAGGTTAAATGGAAAACGAGGAACATGTAATACAGAAGTCAAAGTAAGAGAGGAAGTGACAGGAACGGAGCCCAAACCAGTAACAGCAGTGGTAGAACCATCAGCTAAGGTGACACGTGATGATTTACCAACTAGCTGTTGACCAAGGAAAAGAGTAGGTGTACCAGTCATATGATCTGTAGCTCCCGAGTCAATAACCCAAGGAGATGATGAGGATGAGGCAACACAGGCAACAGATGGACCGGTCTGAGCAAGCGTAGCAGTGGAAGACTCTGTCCCAGCCTGAAATGACAAGAAACGCTGGTAATCCTCAGCTGAAATAACCACACTATCGACAGAAGATGGAGCAAACTGTCCAGTATCCTCAAAGGCAACCTGATGAGCTTGGGGAAAACCATGAAGGTCATAACAATAGTCCATTGTATGACTTGTACCCCGACAATGAGTACAGAATCTGCGACCAGAACTACTGCGACCAGAACTACCTCCCCCTGACGTGCGACCATGACTATGGCCACCACGACCAAAACCACGACCACTAGACCCAGAATCACCGCGACAACCAAAACTGTTACCGGAATCATAGCCACCAGAACTTCGACTTCCAGAACCACGACCACGACTGCTAAACCCAGAATCACGGCCGCGACCACGGCCACTACTCGATCCAAAACCACCAGAAACAGCTAAAGCAGAACGATCAGGTGCTAGTTGAGAAACAGAACCAGCATCGGAATAAGAAGTCTGACGAAGACGTCTAAACACCTCATCAAGAGAGGGCAACTCCCGCTCTCCCAGTATCTGAGACCGAACGGGATCATAGAAGGACGACAAACCATATAGAAATCGAGCGACCTCCAAACGCTCACGCTGACGCTCCATAACCTGAGGATCACTTGAGATAGGCTCATAAACACGGAGTTCCTCACAAGTCCCACGAAACTTAGAATAGTAGTCCTCCAAAGAGCCAGAACCGATGGACAAAGAAAAGAACTGGTGGTGAAGATCATATGTACGACGAAGATTGTTAACACCAGAATACATCCCGACAAGCCGATTCCACACTTGTTTGGCAGTGTCGAGATAAAACAGAGGAGCACTAATCTGGGGTTCCATACTATTCCACAACTCAACACGGATATGACAATCCTCAGCTTCCCAATCACCATAATCCTTAGCCTCTTTGGCAGGAGGATCATCTGTCAAATAGCGAAATTTCCGCTCACCCATATAATAAACTTTAACAGCACGAGACCAAATAGCATAATTATTACCATTCAATAGAATGGAGGTAATGGACTCTTTTTCACGACGCCGAGAAGAGCTAGAAGAACTCCCAATAACAATAGAACTAGAATTAGAACCAGAAGCTGACTTGTCTTCAGACATGGTGCCAAATAATGGAGAAACAGCCACCCACCAACAGAATAAAGACAACCAACAAATCAAACAAACCAACCAACAGACTGAGCAACTATGTCTACTATCACACCAGTCACCACACCAACCAACAACCAATCACCAACCACCAACCACCAATGAAAATAGTCACCGAACAATACAGGCAACCACCACCATCAACAACACCGAATCATAACAATTGACTGCCATTAACAATGATATTGAATAAACTCAAAAAAAAAGTACGACCAGATTACCAACGTGTGAGAGCCAATATCAATACCAGTGAAAATCAACTGTTGGATGAGCGAGTGAAGAGATGTTCGAGCAATGGGTACCAATTCCGAGCATGAACGGCACAGCAGAGAACCAGGAGGGTCGCCGGAGATAAAGGAAGCACTGACCGAGGTCCAGATCAAGCCTTGCAGACTCGAAATCACATAAACCAGTCACCATAGAGGTAAACAAGCTTCGAAACCAACTGGGTAAGGATTTTAGGGTTCGAAATAAACTGTGTAGTGGGTTTTGGGGTTCGAAACCAACTGGGTAGTGGGTTTTGGGGTTCGAAACCAACTGGGTAGTGGGTTTTGGGGTTCGAAATCAACTGGGTAGTGGGTTTTGAGGAATTTCGAGCAGCAAAGGTTGGATTTCGTTGACTATCAGGACTCGATTTGGGTTTTTTAAGGGTTTGGGGGCTTCGATTTTAGGGTTTCAGAGATCTGGATGGGTTGATTTAGGGTTTCGGGTAGTTCACAGGGTGTAGCAAGGTTGATGACGAGATGACGTAGGTTTTGGTTATACTGACGTAGGTTTTTTTTTTTTTTTTTTTTTTGGTGTGATGATGATTATGGTGGAATCAGAACACGCTCTGATACCATGTTGTTTGTTTGAGAGAGAAAGAGAGAGAGAGAAAGAAGTGTAGGGTCTTGAAATAACCCTAACACGAGTACTTTATTTATATTATCGTGAGAGTGTTACATTACTTAACTTAACCGATGTGGGACAAACACTAACTATTCTAACAGAGAGATTAAGTGAACACGAGCTCTCACATAGACACACATCATTCCTGGCAACAAGCAAGAAATGCTATAAAGTTTTATATGATCTTTTCACTTCTATTTGCATGAACGGTTTACTTGTATAGAATAAGGCATAATACCAATTCCAATTGTAGCTTAGAGCACCAAAATCTAAATAAGTGAAACCCGTAAGCTCAAACTAACACATCCTACCAGCTCCAACAATAGAATTTTGAGACTAATAGTCCATAGTTCGGAATGAAACAATACAAATGCCCAAAAATCTTATACTAATGAAAACTCACACCCAGATTAAAGGAAATTCAACCCCTCTAAGTGCATAATCTATGCAAATCCTTAAATGATTATCACAAGCTACTAAATGAAGATTAAAACCCTAGCCTTGTCTTAGGGCAAGAATTAAGGGAAAAAAATTATATCAAACCTGTCGAGGACTCACCGAACAACGACTCTTTGCCTCGACCAGTGTAATAGGTCTGAATATAGCTTTGATTCTTCTCCAACTACGCGGAATGAGAGCAAAAAAATGTAGTTGAGCGATTAGTACGGAAACTGAGGTTAATCGATAAGAAACAAAACAGGTATCATCAAAACACTGAATAAATCAAAGGAAAATAATAAATTTAAGAACAGAATGTAGGAAATTCTTTCAATAACAAGGTCCACCATCGATCTAGGAAATCCTTTCAATAATGAGGTCCACCATCAATCTAGGAAATCCTTTCAATAACAAGGTCCACCGTCGATTTTTGGTTCTCAACAACAGAATGTAAGTACTGGGAAATTCTTTCAAGCAATTTCTAAACTAAATTACAGGGGAATCAGCATAAATGAACAGAAAAGTGGTAAAATCAAAACTCAACAGAAAGTAGCTTGGGCTTTCAAGCAACTATTGAAACCCTAGAATCTGAGAAGATCCATCCATTAGCAGCAGCTTCACTGTACATATCACAAGATCAGAGTCTAGATTCTGTGTTACCCTTTCAAAACCCATGTCGTGAAGAATAGTGTTATGCACGAGGAAATTCTCCATTCTAAAATTAATATGTATTTTGTTCAGAGAATGAAAAAAAAGGGTTTAAAACAGCCAATTAAATCAGTTACTTTGAAACCCAAATACCAAACTACTTCCGAAAACCTAAATCGAAATACTGACCTTAGCACAGACGTTGCCATCCATTCCCAAAGCTATATCACAGATCGTCGCCGTCGTCCATTGATGTCGCAAAGGCTCGTTCACACCATTGCAAGATGAAGACGGAAAGAAAGAGATCGCAGCAATGAAAGAGATCGAAGCAAGGGTTAGGCTCTACTCCAGCTAGGGTTTTGATTTTGATCCCCCGAAGTACAGAGCAGATCTGGTGCGAATCGATTTCACGAAGTGATGAAGAGTCGAGCGGCAGTCCTAAATCATTTCGAATTTTCAGAAATTTGTGCGCGACTTATTTTTAGGGGAGCGCCTAATATTTTGGTGGAACGCTGTATTTGAGTTGGAGAAACGCTATTGTTCTGTGCGCGCGCGAATCTCCTTCCTTTCTTAATGCTGAACGCTATATTTGTCTCTATATAATAGCATTCATCAAAGAACGTTATGAGACAATGTTATAAAAACCCATATTTGTTGTAGTGGCATGTCGTGCCTCATCAACACTTCTGAATTGATGCTGCTTCTGCTGTATCTGGAGGAGATGGTTAGCAGCAAACTGTAGCATAGACTAGTACCTCTGATTCTTATCATCCTTAACCTCCAATGTTCTTTGATTTGCTCCATTACTGGCAGACTGAGGCTTCTGAACCTGATTCGAAAACTCAAAATTCTCTCCATCAGCAGCAAGTCGCATGGCTGTAAAATTCTTGGCTAAAATGCTCCCATAAACCTGATTAGACATTGTAACAGACTTTTCATGTCCGAAAGCCCTTGTCAGCACTATCAGGTACTCCATACTGATGTTGTCCACCTTGTGAAGGGATTCCAAAGGTACTCAATGGCCTAGAAGAAACTGCACCTTGTTGTGGCAAGTTAAAAGTAGGATCTTGAAATTGTGGGCCACCGGTTGCCACCCTTGGGGAACGACTTGGTGTGCTAAGCTGAGAAAATTGTCTTTGGCGATTAAATTGATTCTCTGCTTCATGCAATTGATGAGTAGCCAAAACAGGGCTTGACATGTTAGCAAATCACCCCTGCAATCCTTCTTTCGCATGCCATGCATCATCCACACTTCTAATTCAACACATAATAATCCTGTGAAGGGAAACTCTCATAGTCTCAACCTCACCAACATCATCATCGCATTATGCAACATTTACTCATCAATACAAGTTGGAGGAGGGTAACCCATCCACAATACATTGCCAGGCTGCCCGCCCACAATAAATCGATTCTCTGCTTCATGCAATTGATGAATAGCCAAAACAGGCCTGGACATGTTAGCAAATCACCCCTGCAGTCCTTCTTTCGCACGACATGCATCATCAACACTTCTGAATTCACCACATGAGAAATCGTATGAAGGGAAACTCATTATAGTCTCAACCTCACCAAACATCATCATCACATTGTGCAACATTTGCTCGTCAACGCAAACTGAAGGAGGGTAACCCATCCACAATACATTGCCAGGCTGCCCATCCAGCTTTGTTCTCCAGAAGATTAAGAGTGCTGTCACGGACACAAAAAGAAAGTTTAGAATATTATCAAACCCACTAAACTCAAACATTTATCAACTAGTGACAACTAAAATAACAATAGCCCATAATTACCAATTACTTTATACATAATATCATGGTTTTTCACTTTTGCTTTACAACTTAATTAAGTGTACATTTGTGATGATAAGAACTAAAGAACTAATAGCCCAATATTACTAGTTGACGAGGCCTGTGCATGCCACAAAACGCCCACCCAGCCCACCTATAGTGCCCGTACCGTGCCAGCCATACCTTGTTCACTTATATATTACACACATTTAATGTATGAATACTTCCACAACGTTTCGCAATGTTCACTTATATATAGTGGAATGATTAGAGTGCACGGGTATATTTTGAAACATAAACATAAACTATAACCTATAGAAATGTTCATGCAAGCTTGTTAATTGACTTATGGAACATACTTGAGGTCACCACATCTTGTTACATTACGGTTATGTTTGGTTCTATGGAATGAACATTTGAATGAAATACTCATTCTAATGGAATACCTATTCCAACGTTTGGTCGTGAATAATTGAAGGAATGCTCATTCACAAATCCAAATATATTCATCATTCATTATTGCCACATCAAGATTTTATAAAATAAAGGTACATTAAGGATGAAATAAGAATGTGAATGTTATTCCTTAGCACAACCAAACATGAAAACAGGAATGGACATTACAATCTCACCCATTCTAATACCATTCCAATCTCAATTCCATTCCATCAAACCAAAGATAGCCCAAGGGTAAAGGTGTTTCTTATTTATAAGTAAATTAAATAGGAAAGGAAAAATGAAGGGTGCAAGTGCATATTATGTGGAAGAAAATTTAATGTAAATCAAGAAGAATCAAATTAACATCAAACAAATAAAACATGAACAAGTATCTACATTTCAAGTGAGACAAGGTAGCTAACAGGTCAATCTATAAGGCAATTACAAAGGTCGAAGGTTGATGATTATTGTAAGCTTACGTGATAATTAGTAGGGGGTTTTAGTTATTAACAATGAGAACCTTTTCTTGAAAAGAGTAAAAGAGCCAATCATAGAATCCACAAGAAAGGTATCTACAACAACAGGTCACACTACAAGAAATAGTGAGAAAATATCTTTAGGTATGCACAACATAAGTGAACCTAAGCCTACCCAGTACCCACAATAATCTTGAGGTGGGTACAGAGAGTGCAAGAGAACCTTCAAATTTCCAAACTCCATAAGCAAATTAAATGTTCAAGGTTTTCCAGAAACAACTGAGACTGGCATGATTTCCAACGTGTTGCTCGATTTCAGAAATAAGTGGCTGGAGGCCAGGGGCTATCTGGATATGAACTATATTAGACTTGTAGGTTTGATTTCCAAAGGCCACAAAGGAACATTGAGTGTTGAACTGCTACCACAACAAAATAAGGGTCTTAAGTGGTATCACAAAAATCATGACTTTGCTAAGCTAGGATTCATCCCAGATCACACCCAATGAATGAAAGCACAGCTTCACAACTTGTGAAGCCACATGCATTAAAGAAGATATCGAAATAAAGTACCCTTGTCTCCTTAAGAGAAATTTTCAATGAAACCATACCAGCAGAAGTACCTTACAGAAGGAATCAATATGAGACCATATTCAAGAAACCATTACACTAAATATTCAGTGCTTTCCATTCAACATTCATGAATTTGCATAGGTGGAATGAGGAAGAGACAGTAAAAAATGTGGAAAAATAAAGTTTAGAAGAGGTATGGAACCAAAACAATCAAACAGCTAAACAAAAATTTGTTGAAGCTTATATCACCATGTTTAGAAGTACTTTTTTCTTAATACGTTTTTCCAGTTATCGCCCCTCTTTAATTATGTCCAATTGCTCTTACTTAAGGTGTTATATTACAACTCCTATAAAGTACTCTGGTAATAATAGTTCAATAATTACTCCCATATATCATATCACTAGCATCTTTATTGTAAACATGGTTGTAAGTTGCCATATTGGTTAGCATAATAGTCACGGTTGGGAGTAACGGATATCAAGAGTAAAGGGAATCGGACAACGCACTCATGGATTTTTTCAAGCACTAGCAAATGCTAAAATGCCTATGGCACATACTGTTTACTCGAGCCTTATTTACAGATTGAATGTTTAGGGGTTTTTAAACAAGATTTGACCCTTACAAGTAGTTTTGTAATTGAATTAAAAGTTGTGTTTTAAGCCAATAAAATGTTTATATTTTGAAGGGGAAAGAGAATCTCTAACTAACAAACAAGAAAAGGTAGAATAGATACTAATGCAATAAAGAAGGCGAATGGTAATATCCTTTGCTACATTGATGCAAATACCATAACAATAACACAACAGTACACACACAATTAAAGTGGTGGGTGGGTTTGAGAAAGGAAGAAAAGTCGTTTTGCTAAATTTGTCAACATAAAGGAAAGTGTACCTTTAAAAATCCCGCCCCCATTACGGACACTGATACTGCATTGTTACTCAACGTGTAACGGATGTATCTGATAGCCATGTGATTCTATATCACACCATTTTACTACACTGCAAAAAAAAAAAAAAAAAAAAACTATGAAATTCCTTCTAAAGGGTCCCACATCAGATGGGGCCAATGTGGGATATAAGTGACTCACCTAGGTCATGTTAACCTTTTTTGAGGCTGCGTGGTTCAAGGCCAGCCAGGGCGTGGGTTGTTACCAGTGGTAGCAGAGTCTACACCAACCGAAAGTGTAAGGCGGGTCTTGCAAGGAGATGTGCTTGGGTGGGCTCGACAAGTGACGAGCTTGACGTCCTTATCGTGCTAGGTCGAGTCCCACATGAGACGGCCTTGAAGAGTTAGTTGGGCTTGACATGCTTAAGTGCAATGTTTTGAAAATTGGCCCGGTGAGCGAACCGGGAAATACACCGAGCGGATGGGTCACTGGTTCAACCGCGGTCGGACCGGAATTGAACTGTCATGTCATATTTATGTCAATAATATATTTAACATTAATAAGTAACTAAAATGAACATCTAAAAAATATAAATGTGTAGAAAGTTTGAATGTAACAACAAAAATTGTAATCTCGAAGTTTCCCAATCCCACACTTGTGGGAAAGGGAAGAAAATGAACGTCTTCAGTCTATATAAGGCAAGTAATGTGCATTGTATTGCCCACTCATCTTTCCGACTTCACTTGCCAACCAATGGCATTAGAGAGGCAATTTCTGAGTTGAACATTTGTCGCCAGTTTGATTGAACCGTCTCCGATTTTAACGGTGAGATGGTTCAACCGTCTTTCCAAAATTGTTTTCATTATGGAGGTCAGTTCTGAGTTTAGAGCGGTTCCGAGGTTGATCCGGACTGGAATGATGGCCGATTGACGGTTGAACCGGCCGGGCCGGGCAGGTTTTTAAAACATTGCTTAAACGGTTACTTCACATTGCTTGGTGGGTGGAAATTGTTGGACTATGGGACGCAACGAGAAGATTGCGATCTGAAGTGGGTGGGGGACATTGTAAATTCCCTTTAAATGCCCGACATCTGATAGTAGTCGAGGCCAATATGGGATACAAGCGACTCACCTAGGCTACTTGTCAACCTTAGGTTTACCTTTACAGGCCGAGTGGCAAGGGGGCGGGTCGTTACGAAAACATCAATAACCTTGTTACTTTATGTGATGCCATTTTTTAGAAACTGTGATGGTAAATCTTCCACTTTTGTCTAGGTTAAGTTGATGTACGGTTTTTTTAACGTTATGGGGCCAGCCTTCCTTTTTTAGGATACAATGTTGGGCAAACAAACACAAACATTCCTTAAATGACTGTACTTAGATTTGTGGTAAGACTGGGAAACATAGCATTAGAAAAGTTGGTGGGTCGCCATTATTTGTCTTTCATGTAAGGGGGAGGATCAGTGAAAATAGGGAGTAACGGTTATAAATTTGTATGGAGCAATCAACAAATTCCGGTGAAATAACAGATCTACGTCATGAAATACGAAGTAGCCGATCAAATGATTGGGATATTATGGTTGGTTTGGTTGGGATTGCTCAATTATGTTCTTTTCCTCAAATACCAATATGTAATCCTATTGTTTACAAGAAGCGATGATTATTTCCAAGTTTGAGACGTAGTTTCTCCAACGAATCCAATAATTTACCATTAAGAAGAGGCTTGAAGCATAAAGCTCAACCACATAAAGGGAACATGAACCATATGCATGCATCCTCTGACTTCTAACAATACATACATATGAAATATGTTTGACAGCAGTATCCTAATTGTAAATTCTGGAGCCACCAACCTTAACACGTAAACAAGAAAATGAGACACAAGACCAAATCTAAGTACAAATATCCCAAAGAACGACACAAACTTCCCCATATTGTACTTCATGAATAAGATTAAACAAGCCATCTAGGCAATCACCACACTGGTTCAAGAGATCTAGTAGATCCCAGTAAATTGAATTTGGTCAATGACTCTGAAAGTATGTTCAGACAAAACATAGCATACCAGGTAATAAAACACTACAAATATGGATTACACAAATAGAACTCAAGTGAGCCAAAACAACAAACTATTGTTAGGAAAACCAGCAAGGCTAACTCCAACACTGTATTCTTTAAAACAGATCACAATTCAAAACACGCACCACCAACAAATCATAATGACTCAAAGAGGCCAATAAACACCTGCAACTAGCACTCTCAAACCTATGCCAATCAATCTACGAATTTTCAAACAACTCAACCAAATGCTTCAATCTCCCGTAGAAATACTATTTCCATAGAGAATTTTCGAAGACTTCAAGAGATCATTTCTTCCCACCTCAGCACGTTATACAGTTTATCCATTTGGACAAGGTATCAATTATGTCCAAACCATAGTACCTGGCTCATCTCACCAGTTGCGGACATAAACATGTCGATCCAAACAAGGGGAGAATAGTGCAAAGTTTCCGTCATTGAAACCACATTTTAGCAGAACGCATGAATGTTTCAAGGACAAATGTATACTGAAAAGAAAGTAGCCATGGATAAATTAATTACCTAGTTGATGGAAATCTTGTTTAGGAGTAGCACACCCCTTCCCTGCTTGATTGCTTGATTGCTGCTGCTTCTGCCGTTCCCGGAGGATGTTAGCAGCAAGCTCTACCGTAGCCATGTACCGCTGATACTTGTTATCCTCACCCTCTGATGTTCCTTGACTGGCTCCATTGCCGGCAGACTGAGGATTCTGAAGCTGATTTCCCAATGCAGAATTCCCTTTATCTGCAGCCAGTGGCATGGCTGTATAAGTTTGGACAACACTGGTATCATAAACTCGAGTAACGGAATTTTCACGTTGCTGAGAGCTAGATGAACAATATGAACCCAGAAAATCTGTTTCTTCCACTATCCGAAAGTCCTTGTCAACATTTTCAGGTAATTCATACTGGTGTTGTCCCCCCTGTGAAGGGATTCCAAAGGTGCTCAATGGCCTAGAAGAAACTGCACCTTGTTGCGGGAAGTTAAAAGCGGGCTCTTGAAATTGTGGGTTGCCGGTTACCACCGTTGAAGAACTTCTTGATGTGTTTAAGCTGGTCGTATAAGTGTGGAGCTGAGAAAATTGTCCTTGGGGATTAAATTGATTCTCTGATTCATGCAATTGATGAGTAGTCAGCGTATTACCTTGACAATCAAATTTTGAATCCTTTGGGAGGAGTCCCCTATCCAATTCAGTGCTAAGAGGGAATGGAGGCCTCTGCTGTCTATTCATGTAGTGAGACTGGGACTGTGGCTGCATGGATGTACTACTAGGGTTTTGACGTGAATTCAGAATCACCCCATAAAGACATTTAGGGGTAGGTAACTTGAGCACCTTAGAGAGGACATCTGACGGGGGAACAAAAAATAAGGCAGTCCCATCATCAAATATGGCTACCTCTGCCAGATTTTTTACCCCTAAATATTGTAAAAATTCAGTGTATGAACCAACATCCTCTTCGCTATCAGGTAAAAAGTACACAACATTGCCTCCCATGGCCTCGGTGAAGTGTTTTGCTAACAACACGTCAAGGTCTATTTTAGCCGAGCAATTGACCACGTCAGGACTGCAGGATAGAAGAGCTCAATATCAGTAAAAGAAATGAAAGCACAAATACTTCATGTCCTACACCTATCAAATCTAATTACAGAGTTCTAAGTAAGTGGAAAAGTATCCACGAGGACTCTGCCACAGGGAAATTCGAAATACCAAAAACGTGCAAGGAAATATTAAATGGATAGGAAGCAGAGCAAACTTAGGCTAAGACCTACTAAAACCGTAAGCAATATCCCACAGTGAATCTAATTAACTACGTAATGATGTAAAAAACACATTTAAGTCCATGATCTCCTGAGACCATAAGCAATACCACAATGAATCGGATAAAGCATGCAATGACATAAGAAGCACATTTTAAGTACAACAAAGGTTATGTGCACAAATAAGCTATGAAGATACAAGAACAGATCATCTACGTCACATAATCACTTTAAGCAGAACGTTTATCCACGCATCACACGACAAGCATTAAAGAGGTTATACAGGATGTAGTTAATAACATTACTCAGAACAATAGTGATCAATATTTGTTGTATCCATAATAAAAGTATGTGATAAATCTGGGGGAAAAATACTGTTGAAGAGCCTATATCTCTTAAGGTGTTGGAAATATTCGTCACTAGATTTTACCTTCCAAAGAATAACAACAATAAGAGAAGAAAAATTACAATCTGTGGTTCAATTTTAGCAACATAATAGTGGTTAAATTTCAGCATCGTAAGAGTGTTGGAAAAATAGTGTTCAAATCACTTTGTACGGCAAACAATCAAGTTTCATATTGGTTGCATGTATCATGCAAATGTCAAAATCATGATCCTAAAGTTTCTTGTAATGAAATGGAAAACTAAAGAGAAAGAGGTGACAAGCAACATAAACACTTACATCTCAGACTCTATGCCTTTCCCAACTGGGACCCAACGAGCTCGACAAACGGATGTTCCACCCTTAGCAATAATACATCGCCGTATGTAATCACGTTCATGGCCAAAGTGGCACAACCCCATTGGTCGATCTTCAAGTGCCTTTGAAGGAGATGGAGAGCCAAAAACAGGCCAAACTGTCTCAGTCCTTGACCGCTTAGGTTTCCTCTGAAGTTGACTTACATTGATTACATCCCCTGCACTGGGCACTGGTCCGATTGGTTGCTTCACATGCAGTGAAGGAGATGGGAGCATCACTGGTGCAGCAGATGGTGTTCTCCAATTTTGACTGCCTATCAGACTGTTGGGATTAGAATCAGGTAGTTTATGAACCATGTCACGAAATGGTACATGTCCAGTAAGAGTGTTTGGAATCATATCATAGCTAGACATGTCCATATGTGAAGATTGATATGATGATTCAGTTGAAAGTACATCTGTCCCTGGCCATTGGGTTGCGCTATGAAATCCAGCATAATCTTTGCTACCGCCAACATCACTGCTTGAATACATTATTGAAATCTTGGCATCATCGAAAAGGCGGCCCTGCAATCCCCGACTCATACAAGATTAGAAGACCAGATTGCCATCAACTTTGTTTGCATGGCCGTCCATTACGTTAGAATCAAACAAGAATGTTTTATCACATCAAGAAACTGTTTATTCTGTACGAATTGTATAATTGTATCTCCTGAAGAAATTAAGGGGACAATTTTAAAGAAAAACGAGACAGATAGCTACAAAGAGGAAAATTGAATAAAGGCACAGTGGTACGAAGTTCTGTTTCGCTTTCCTCTTTTTTCATCTTTTGGGTTCAAATTGAACAGAGGAATATAGGTTTGATATTTTGGAGGAAAAAAAAAACTAAAGTACATTTTTTTTTTTTTCCTAATCTACGTTTTGCATGTTCAACTAATGATTGGGGGGGAGGTATTGGTAAACTGATCTAAGTATGTTTTTTCTATATGTTTTTTTATTTTATTTTTTATTAATCTCTTTCTAATCTCTGTTTTGCATGGTGAAATCAAAGAAGAGCTCAGAAGAACCAGGGCGGAGGAGTGGGTTTGCCTTAAAGGGGAGAGAGAAGAGGGACAGGTTGAAGTAGATGAGAGAGAGAGAGTCCGGGTAAGGGCAAAATTGAGAGAACAAGTTACATCTCGTGGCACTAACAAAAGTGTTCGCGGCATTAACACTGTTCTCTCCCAAAACCTGATGAATATTTGGTACAACTAAAATGCAGTGCAGTTGAAGGGAGCACAGCAGGAAATTTGATAGCCACCACAACATTTCCTCAGTTGAAAAGTTAGATAAGCATCAACGTAAAGTATTAAATCCCCAACAAAATTAACTTGCGCTTGTCAGAAATTACCTGTTGTCTTTTGGATAGCTCAGAGTAATTTCTAACATCTTGTGGCATCCTTGGTGAATCAAGAAGGACCATGCTTTGGCTGAGAAACTGTCCCTCCCTTGGATCACGGTTACCAGCAAAGTTTTCCTATTGACATAAACATGAAGAAGTTACTAGGCGGAGAGGGAAACGACAGTCTACAGGCACAAAAATAGGACATCATGAAGTCAGTAAGATCTAGTAACGAGTCAGAAAAGACCCGAGGAGAGATACATATATATTCATTTATTTTTGCCAGCAGCAGGTTTTTCTGTAGTAATTTGGTGATTATCCACGATAGTTGATTGGACTACGACAAATGTGTCAACTGCCCAACAAGGACAGGATCAACTGCAGTTGTTTTGCAATTCACAAAACAACAAAAATGTACCATCGGCTCGCAGCACTTCTAAAATGGAAAGATGTTTCCTCATTGTACCATATTTCCTTTATCAGATGCCAAAAAATGTTTCAAAAGTTGCATGTGTCAGTTATTGTAATTCCAGAAAAATAGATTATATATATCATTTAGAATGCCAGAAGATGATTCTGAACAGAGTGACTGTGAATGCTTCAGATTACTCAGCCAACTTCTGTCTAATCC
The DNA here is from genome assembly GCA_016920895.1 of Vaccinium myrtillus. Taxonomy (NCBI): domain Eukaryota; kingdom Viridiplantae; phylum Streptophyta; class Magnoliopsida; order Ericales; family Ericaceae; genus Vaccinium; species Vaccinium myrtillus. The sequence goes on from CM029271.1 coordinate 15,032,307, forward strand.
ATTCAACATCATGTACCATGAGGATGATTCTAGAGCCCTTAAAACTTAAGAGGCTCCCAATGAAAGAGACCCAAAACATGTAAGTCCCAGTTAACCCTTCTACTCAGCCATCCAACCAACTTCTAGGAGATCAAGGGCTGAGCAATTGACTAATGCTTCTCATCCAAGCTGTGATTACTTAATGAGAGAACTTCAAATTTGAATCTAGTTAATCGACTTACTCTTTTTGATGTGTGTGGCCTGAGAAAATCAACACGTATCTTGTCACTGTCAATTTGCTTCCCATTCATCCCTTTTAATGCTTGAGAAGCATCTTCCAATCGAAAGTAATCCACGTGTGCAGTTTTATGGTCCCTACTAAACTTGAACTCCTGAATTTTCCCAAATTTGAGAAACTCTTCTAGCAATGTTTCCATTGTAACAGATGGGCTGATTCCACTCACCCACAAACTTTTGCATGGTTTAGCCTGCCCAAAAGAAAAGGTGAGGCAAGTTTTTTCCCCAGGAAAGAACTCAGAGGCGCGCGCACACGCACACATATATATAGAAAGAGAGAATCCCAAAATCACATTGTTATAAAAGAAAATCCAGCATACAAACAACATAGACACAAGGCACATTAATCAAGAGAAAATACTGCATTATAGACATCACACATGCAACTAGCAGATGGTTGGGTGTTCAGCAAGTATATGCATAAACCCCTGGCATAACCTGTTCACACACTGACCACATTATCCCCATGTTATCGTCAATCTCATTACAGGATCCATATATTCCACAGTCTAAAAGTCGGTCTAGGTAGCCGACCAGTTGTCCCCAAGGCACGAGGTGGGGTCCAACGCTAAGAATAAAATCAGCCTAGGAGCCGATTCGTCGGCTGCCCAGGGCTCTAGGTGGCCGCTAGGTGCCCCTGTTGTGCCCAACTAGCGCCAAGCAATTTTTAGAGCACTAGTATTTGACCTTCGGTTTACCGTGAATATCAAATTTACATATTGCTATATGTGCAGTGCTCAGTATTTTGAACACAAGTCTATACTAGAATTGGTATATGCAAATGTATGTGTGGTGCCAGAGTATATTTATGTCAATTGGAGGCCACTCAGTTATTCACTAGAATTGGTATATATTTCACACGGATAACACTTAAAACTGCTTTAGGCAACTTCAGGACGGCCATTTGTAAAAGGTGATGTGCTTTCAATTTCCATTAAATGCTTTGCTCACACAACTTTTTAGGACATGTGACTGTGTGATGATATGGAAATAGATATGGAAAATTCCTTGTGAGGTGTAGTAGGATAACGACTTAGGAGAGGTATTAGATGGCTGACATGAGGAGAAGAGCACATGGAACAAGGTTTGAATTATCGCTAATGGCATGTTATATTGGCTAACCTGTAATTTTCTTTCAAGGTATTCATTCAGTTATGTCGCAGTGTTGTAGCAAACAGAATGAATAGGATAAAAGCCATTTGAGGCCATGTAACATAGAATGATACAATCATAGATATAAGCCATTTGCCTTTTACATACGGGCAAACAGTCGACCCAACCATATTTTCAATATTTTGCAAACAGTAGAAGCTAAACATTATTCCTTACTGTAAAAATCAATCTAAACCCCTACTTTTGAAACCTAGAAATCATCTGTAACATTTCCATAACTCATGTGACAAAATTAACTTTAATCACAAGCACAGTGATTCTTCACCCAATGTCTACCAACTTCATTATGTCCATCCTATGAATGTCATCATTCTGTCATTTGAGCTTTCCAACATATACAGTTTCTGCATGAATTCAACTCATGCAGTCTCACAACAAGCATTGCGTTAGTTAATCACCAATGATAAAGCTCAAAGGTGAATATTGCTTTGCTTTTCAAACAGATTAGTGTCCCTTTGCTTATAAGTTCTAACTACTTCTGCACAGAGAACATTCCAAAGGATGTAGCCCCTTAACCGACGAAACAACTTAACACCATCCAAAAGTCTAAGATCTTGATACCATGCAAAAATTCAATAACTGTTTTATTTAAATTTCGAAGACACGATCGTTTATGCGATGAAGCACGAATATGACTTAAAATATTAACAGAACAATAGTAACGCCAAACAAAAGGCAATTTCAAGAAAAGAGAAGGCGACCTAGCAAGACCACGACATCAGATAGATATACCTTTTAATTTGCATGCATGAACTGGTTCTTTATTTCTTACAAGAAAAACACCAATTAAAGAGTAAGGAACCATTTCTTCATTCTTCGTATAAAAAAAAGAAATGTGAACAAGAAATCCTCTCTTTTGCTTTTTTATTTTTTTTCCTAGTCTACATATCTATTTTTCAGACTATTCTCAAAAACAAATCACAAGTTCTGGGATTCTGTTAGTAATATATAAAAGTAAAAGTCTATAGTAGTAATGTAGAATAGGTACAAAGATCATTATTTTGTTTTACCGCAAGATCTCAAGTCCTTTTTCCCCCTACAAACACCCATATGTATTTCATGGTGAATAAACAGTGGAAAAGTATCACATGTGAATGGATGTTAATGTTTCAAAAAAACTAAAACAATAAGTGGAGACATGTGGCCATAATTGGACACCAGTGTTCTAAAAATTGGTCAACTCGGCCAACTAGTTGGCCCAAAGTCGCTAATCGGAGGTCCCCTGACTTGATCGAAACCCGACTAGTCAGGCAAAAGTCAGCGATTAGTTGGCCAAGTCGGCCATTAGTCAACCAAAAATTGCTAGTTGGCAGCCAACCGACCTGGGACCAACTAGCGTCTTTTAGAACCTTGTTTGACACATATGGGATAGTGTTGAATGAATGTCTGTTCCGGCTCCAAACCTTCATACAAGGGTTCGTGCTTATCATTACCAATTCTGGAAAGAAAATGGAATATCAAATAAGAAACAAAATTATGGATCATGGTACACAAGTGTTATGGGAAGAAACGGGAAGTGCTATGTGGATCAGAGTAAAAAAAAGAAAAAAGGATACGTGTTGGGTTATATGAGAGAATATTATCTTCATGAAAAAACTATTAAGAATCTTAAGAACTGCAATTCTAATTTAGATTACAGATATTATGAACAAATTAAAATACTAATGCAACAATGCTATGGGTACACCACATGTGCACCCCAAATGCACACCACCCTGAGGTGGCAAATGAGGAGAGGCCCAATGTGGGGCTCACCCAAAAAATGGGCCTCTCCTCATTTGCCACCTCAGGGTGGTGTGCATTTGGAGTGCACATGTGGTGTACCCATTTCATTTTCCCTTTTCTTTCTTTCTTTCCCAAAATTTATACTACTCCCTCCGTCCCTTTTTGTTTGTCGATTATTCCTTTTGTCTTTTTGTGTCTATTGTCTATACCTTTCAATCTATAATGTTTTTTATAATTTCGAGAACTTCGTATTATAGAACAAATCGAAATCTATCAAATAAATAAGATCCATATTTTGCATATTTTTTGAATTTTTTGAGATTCACATTAAAAGATTAAAAGATATAAGCAATAGACACAAAAGAAATAACAGAAATAATCGACAAACAAAATAGGACGGAGGGAGTATATGTTAATGAGTTTTCCCTCTCAAAGATTGTTTCCACTTTCAAGAACATATACCCTATAGGTTTCTTGTTTCCCCAAGCTGCACGTTCATAAAGGAGGCATATCCATCTTTTACTTTTTCAATCAGGAAAGTTTCAGAAAACTTCCTAAGCTTTGACCTCAATGTCTCATAGGCTCCTGAATTTCAATAAATTTCAATTACACTCCCAAACTACGACTTCGTTAATCAATTTACCTCCTATCATCCAAATCCGTCAACTTGGTAGCGGAAATTGCTGACTTGGACAAGTGACTCGTTAATTGCTCACTTTCTCCGTCCCAAAAAAAATCAACCCCAAAAAGAACCCAGTAAAAATCAAAGACCTGTTAATGGCGAGTCCCACATTTCCATCTCTTGCCTCAAAATTCCTTCTCTCTCCTCCTCCTCCTCTTCTTCTTCGTCACCCGTTACCGCCATTGCCTCTGATTTCATCCGTCCGTGGTTTAATAATTTTCTCTCCAACATAAAAAGCTACTACCCAAAGGAAGATGAAGAGGACGACCACAACACCGCCCTGCGGCGGCGGCGACAGAAGCTTTAGTGAAGAGCTTGAGCAACGGTGGGTTTCAAAATCGATTGCCTGGTTACATAAGAACTCAATAAATAGTTTGGTTTTGGGGTTTTCAAAATTGATTCTCTCTGACGTTGTTGTAGCCTTTTCTAGAGGAAACCCAGAAGAGTTTATGAGGTAATTTACTGTAAATGAGTGTTGATTTGGTGTTAGATTGATGGATGCGAGGGATTGTGAAAAGGGGCGGCTTTGAGTGAAAGAGATGATGGATTTTTTTTTTTTTTTTTTTTTTTTGAAACAAGTCAAGATATCATAAAAACGCCATCCGGCACCGATTACAACAAAAAAATAAGGATAAAGCCCAAACCACTAACAAGTGGAAAGAGAACGGCATTAAGTTGACTGGGTCACCGACTCGTAGAAACACCTACCGAAGCAGACCCGACACCTAGGGAACGGAATGATTAATCCATTCCAAATGAAAGTGGTAGTGAAACAAACACGATTCCCAGCTCAATCCAAACTAATACAGCGCAAAGTAATCGGGAGAAAGAACGACTAAACCAACCCAATAGAACTGACTAAACAAAATCAAAAAAAAAAAAAAAACTAACTAAAACAAACCCAATAGAACCAGTATAACCAGGGCTCACTGAGCCGACCCACAGGTTACCACCGAGATGCACCATGAACCACCGAAACAAAAGTCCAGAAGAACTGGTACACAGCCGAGAGCCACTGAGTCGTCCCACCGAGTTCAACCGCGTTCAATGAATAGTCACGTCCCCGGACAAAACAAGTTTCCATAGCCGCCGCCCGTGGCATCCAGAAGCTTTATTAACCAGAGGGGGCCTAAACACCCAAGATCCACCCATTGTCGGGTCCGAGAGGTAAGGATTGAAGAAGAAATAGAGGTAACAGAGAAGGGAGGATGCGGGTGGGGGGCTGTGGCAGTAGGAGGGGATGATGGAGGAGGGAGGCGGAAGGGAGGGCGAAGGAAAGTCGGTGGGAGGGAGGCAGAGGAGAGGTGGAGATAACGGAGGGGAGAAAGCGGATCTAGCCTGAGGCGGTGGGAAGGAGAGGAAAAGGCGACGAGTCCGGCCATGGGTAGATGGTGGGTGTCCGGCGAAGGGTGGGGAGGAGGGGAGGGGTGGGCGAAAAAGGCGACAGCCCCACCCCTCAAAAATCACGAAAAACTGGCGAAAAACGGAGGTGTAGAAGAGATCTGGAGATGGAAGAGTGGAGAACAAGGGAAGTAAAACGAAGGAAGAAAAGGTGTGGGAGAAGGCCGGATAGGGTGGGGGGCGGCTGCCGGCAGGAAAAAGGGACGAACCCTAGGGTATTCTAACTTTTAGAGAGAGAAACTCTCAAGGCAGTAGTAAGCCCTTGCTGATTCTGACCACGATGGATTGTTGAGTTCCCCAATCACAATGGCCTCAACCTTGTAAACTCAATTCATTAATCAACTCTTTTCCAATATGAAATATTACATCCCAATTCTATAATACATGGAAAAGACCCCTCTAATTCCTAGAAGTTAAAATGGAAGAAACTTAATAAATGAATACATTGAATAAGATATGTAAATGAACCTAGAAATAAATGCATACATTGAACTTACTAACAATTAGATGCAATGAACTAGAAATGTGTTTAGTGTATCTTGAAGAATATTAATCCAAGCACTTAATTCATTATGACCCTTGACCTTCTAACTGCCATGGATGACCTGTGACCTATTAACTACCACGGATGACCCTTGAATGACCGATCCTTGAATGACATGCTGCCATTTGATTATGATTGTTGCAATTACCAAGTTACCCTCATCGAGCACTTTACTACTTGTTGCTGCCCTCATCACACACATCATTTGACCCTATTATAACAACATGGGATCTGTCTCGTATGCACATACTGCACCCCACCTGAGCCCTCCTCAGGTTGGCCTTCTGTAGGCTGTAGCCCTACCTAGGCTCACAAAGATGATCAAAATCATTGAATTTTTTGTTCTCGTTGAGAAATGAATCATGTAAGAAATTATTTTGATTATCAATAGATGTGATTTTGGAACTCATTTATCCTGCAACAAATGGATTTTGATGTACTCTAAATCTGCGTCAATGTGGAAAGGTTGGTATTTCTTCAATGTTATGGGAGAATTTAGGTTTTTTTCCTACTAATATGACCGCGGGCTCCACGTCAAATTAGGTATTTCTTCAATGTTGCTTAGAGGTCTACTCAGTGATCTAGGTGCTAGGCACGTTAATCAGCCGCTAGGCAGGATTAATCGATGATTGACTGGCTAGGTGGATTAGGAGTGTAGGCGGGATTAGGCTAACGATTAATCAGCTAGGTGCCTAGATTAATTGGCTAGGAGGATGATTAATCGGCTATTTTCATTTGGTTAGAACTTTGAACGTTGAACTTCGTATTGTTACTTTGTTTTCATTTTATTTAATGTTTTT
>CM029271.1:15039907-15090885 GCA_016920895.1 Vaccinium myrtillus
TGAGAGCAAGTACATCAACAGAAGTAGCAAAAAACATTAAATAAAATGAAAACAAAGTAACAATACGAAGTTCAACGTTCAAAGTTCTAACCAAATGAAAATAGCCGATTAATCATCCTCCTAGCCAATTAATCTAGGCACCTAGCTGATTAATCGTTAGCCTAATCCCGCCTAATCCACCTTGCCAGTCAATCATCGATTAATCCTGCCTAGCGGCTGATTAACGTGCCCAACACCTAGATCACCGAGTAGACCTCTAAGCAACACGCCGGGCTACCGCCTAGCGCCTAAGTGCTGATTAATCGGTAGCGTGGCCGCCTTTTAGAACACTGGACCTTTCTCATATGATGATAAGGTGGGTGATGATAAGGTGGGTTGTAATTGCCGTAAGATTTGTTTGGTAGGGGTGAAAATGCTTAAAATGCAAGAAACGTAAAAGAAATGGTACTTTTGGGTATTTAATTAGCAGGAAAATAATAGAAAGTGCTAGAAAGTAAATATTCTGTTATAACCCATTTAAGCATGGTTAGCTTTCACTTTCTTGCCAAAACCACAAAGAAACTCTATTTTCTTGCGAAAATGGTCATTTCTTATGACACTTCCATCATTGATGAAAATTCTCATTAGCTTTCACGAATGATAGGAGCTGACATCCAAATTCTTAGATCGTTGTTTACATGCTCATTCCCATAACAATTGCACCATTTTATTTTGGGGTTAATCTTATGTGGAACCCACAAACCAGACTCTAATTTGACGTGGAGCCCGCGGTCATAGTAGTAGGAAAAAAACCTAAATTCTCCCATAACATTGAAGAAATACCAACCTTTCCACATTGACGCAGATTTAGAGTACATCAAAATCCATTTGTTGCAGGATAAATGAGTTCCAAAATCACATCTATTGATAATCAAAATAATTTCTTACGTGATTCATTTCTCAACGAGAACAAAAAATTCAATGATTTTGATCATCTTTGTGAGCCTAGGTAGGGCTACAGCCTAGAGAAGGCCAACCTGAGGAGGGCTCAGGTGGGGTGCAGTATGTGCATACGAGCCAGATCCCATGCTGTTATAATAGGGTCAAATGATGTGTGTGATGAGGGCATCAACAAGTAGTAAAGTGCTCGATGAGGGTAACTTGGTAATTGCAACAATCATAATCAAATGGCAGCATGTCATTCAAGGATCGGTCATTCAAGGGTCATCCGTGGTAGTTAATAGGTCACAGGTCATCCATGGCAGTTAGAAGGTCAAGGGTCATAATGAATTAAGTGCTGGGATTAATATTCTTCAAGATACACTAAACACATTTCTAGTTCATTGCATCTAATTGTTAGTAAGTTCAATGTATGCATTTATTTCTAGGTTCATTTACATATCTTATTCAATGTATTCATTTATTAAGTTTATTCCATTTTAACTTCTAGGAATTAGAGGGGTCTTTTCCATGTATTATAGAATTGGGATGTAATATTTCATATTGGAAAAGAGTTGATTAATGAATTGAGTTTACAAGGTTGAGGCCATTGTGATTGGGGTTTGGGCTGCGGTCCTTCCTTGCAGAAATTGCCTGACCCTTGCGAGGGTGAAGCACCTCTAGCTCTCTTTTCCTCTCTTCTTTTTCTTCTCATTCTTTCCTCTCTTTTTCTTTGCGCACTTTCTCCGAAGTAATATTCTTATTTCCCACCAAAAAACCACCCCGATTTCCTTTTTTTTGAAAGGCAAAAAAATTCCATTAATCTTGAAAGGTTACAAGAATAATAGGAGCAAGGAAGACAACAAAATGCTCGAAGAGCAAAAAGTTGTCAAATCCAAGACCCAAAACCAAAGATTGGAAGAACCAATCGATGGAGCCCATTGGGACAAGCCCACCTAAAGGCCAAAGCCCATCCCCCTATGGGTCTTAAAACCCAAATCTTACAATATGCTTTTAAAAAAAACACTGAAAGGTCTATAAAGCCCAGATAAGGGCCAAGCCCAAACAATTAAAAACCCTAAAAGCATCCAACCACAGCAACCAGAAGAAATGTCGTCGCTACCACCGCCGTCTCTGGAACCCCGGGAACGAGTCCCTGTTGCTGCCCCATTGAAAAGCACAATTGCATCACTTTGAGACACCGGAGATAGGATCAGCACCAAAAAGAGCAGTCGCCCATGGCTGCTGCCCACAAACCTGGCCCCAGGCTCCAGCACACCACCAAACCGGCACCACCTCCGCCACCACCGCCCCAAAGGTCGATGACCACTACTGCAACCAAAAACTAGATCTGCAAGAGACCGGAGACTGATTTGACCACCCAAAACCGTTAGGCGTAGAAACGAATCAACCCAGGGGAGGAAACACCGGATGGCTAAAACCCTACACCCACCGCCGCACTTTGCCTAACCCTGCCTTGAGGCCGCGGGGCCCTTAACTCAATGTCTATTAGGCGTTCTCCCATCTTCTATATAGATCATAGAGTGTAACTAGTGGGGAAACTAAGAGGATGCTCCTGAAGCTAGCATCTGACCGAAATCCGATTGACTTTTCCTGCCAGATTTTTTGAATGGCCTAGGAGTGAAGTTCAAGGGCTTGGCTTCAAGGCTCAGATTTTGTATTGGCAGTTTGTTCATCAAGCCTATTCTCGAGCCTATATCTACTCTCTTTTCTTTTAGAGGCTTACCTTTCCACGAGAGAGAAAGTTGTTTGTTCATGACAAGGAGACAGATTTGAAGATGAACCTTCACCCAGCTGTTAAGCCCAAAAGAAACCAGATCCACCCAAGAGAAGAGACAGATAGGAGGAAAGGCGAGACAGGTGAAGGTGAGAACAGTATGGAAAACGGGGGAGAACAAAGGGGAAACAGAGAGATGGAGAGGAGAAGGGGGAGAGAGGGAAAGCCCGGGGGGAGGACGAGGAGGCAGCCCCCACCCACCCACGGCGGAAGATCAAGAGATGAGCCGCAGAGGGTTAGAGATTGAAAAAGGGGTTTTAGAGAGAGAAAGAGAATAAACCACCACGATTCCTATTGTAGGTGGTAATACTTGAGCATTCTAAAATCGTCTTGCATCAGCATGTTGCTTGGAGTACACCAAAATCACACAAGTTTTAATCTTATATAAAGGAAGAACACAAGCAATGGACCCAATCATTCAAAAGGAGAAGAAAAAATAACGTTCGACTGTACAGGGTTTCCTCTTATTTTTTTCTCATGTGTTCCTGTTTGTCTCTTTTCAAATCAAAGAAAAAATAACATTTGACTATGCAAGATTTCCTCTTATTTTTTCTCATGTGTTCCTGTTTGTCTCCTTTTGACCATGTCATACCGTACCAAAAATATATTTATAAATGCAAGGAATTAACCCTTATTCAGAAGAACAGTGGTTAAGTCCGAGGTTGATCCGCGACGACAATTTGGCTAAGTTATGTTACTTTCGATCGGTTTCTAATTTAATTCGGTAAAAGAGTAATTGATTTTTGGAAACTAAATTAATTAAAGAAACAAGTAATGAAATTGGTGAGAAACTTGTGAGGGAGAAATCTAGGGTTTTTCAATTCCACTCCGACCACGTAACTAAGCTATGTGTTGGCTAGGGCTATTATTTGAATCACAATTTGTCAAGAGAATAATTATGTTGTTAACATGCATGGACTATCCCATAGCACGGACCGTCTCGCTGGCACAACCCGTCTCTTTCACGGACTGTCCAGTGCACGATCCGTCTTATGAGCATAATCCATCTCAGTTACCCAAGCACAAGAAAACCATTGTTTAACTAGCTATTTGAGAGTGCACACACAAATACTCAACCAATAGAAAGAATTGATACGATTCCATCTGATCATAATGAAAACATATTCTTAGTTAAACAATCGATCCGAATAAATAATCCTAATACCTATACATACACAGAATTACTTGGAACATGGCTTCATCTTCCCTCTAAAAGGTGTTTTGCCGGCCATGGAGGTGGGTACATCAGTTATGTTGCTGATTGAAAAGGGAAATTATTGAAAAACCTCTCAAATTTTTACTTCAATGTCTCCTAAACTCCTGAACTTAAATAAACTTCAATTACACTCCCAAACTATCACTCCGGTTAATCAATTTACCTCCTACCGTCCAAATCCGTCAACTTGGTAACGGAAATTGCTGATTGGGACTAACGGCTCCGTTAAAGTAAACATGTAACTACTTATTTTTGACACGTGGTGCCACATATACATAAAAAGAAACATTTAGCCTACAAATCATATTCCACCTCCCCTTCTTTCTCTTTCTCTCTCTCTCTCTCCCCGGCAAAACCCACCAAAGACTCTTTTGAATAGGGCTGAAACCGGTTCGGTTCGGTCCGGTTCGTGGCCATATTTGAGTGAACTGGAAAAAGTCGGTTCAGGAGCACCACTGAACCAAAACTGGTAATCTTAGACCTCGGTTTGGTTCGACTTTGGTTCGGGCCAGTTCGTGTTGACCAAAGAGAAAGAGGAAGGAAAAAAAAAAAAAAGAAATCAGAGAGGAACAAAATTGCTACACTTTGCAAAGAAGAATCAAGATCTAACACTTGCAGTACAAAGTTACAAGCTATATGATCAATCTAAAGTCAGAAACACAATACATTTTTACAAATACATACACAAAGTCACAAATTAGAAACAAATTCCATCTAGATCAGAGAGAGAGAGAGAGAACCACAGTGTAAGCGATGGCGCTGCCTTGGTGGAGTTGGATGACACCGTGGCGGCGGACTGGCGGTCACGAACAAGACGACACCGTGGCCACGAAGAAGGCGACGCCGTGGTGGGTAGTGGTCTGATCTCGGAAGGGAAGGGAGGGATCGCCTCGTCGCCGCTGCACCAGATCTAGATTTGCTGTCGCACTAAATCTAGAGAGAGAGAGAGAGAGAGTGAGATGGGTTTGGGAAAGATGGAGTGGCATGGGAGTATATATACTGCGAGATTACAACGTAAGGTGCTAGCTGGCCAAGTGGTCAAGAGCGTGGCACTTTAAGCGGAGGGTTGGGAGTTCGATCCCTACCTCCTACCATTTTTAAGGTATATATGTGTAACCGGTTCGGTTCGATTTGGTTCATTGAAAAAACTCTCCGAACCGAAAACCGAACCGATTTTTAGAAATCCAAATTATTATGAACCGGACCGAACCGGCTAAAGAAAAAAACCGAAAAAAAAACTCCCGGTTTGGTACGGTTCATCGGTTCGGTTCTTCACCCCGACTTTGAAGCCCCCGAATCATTGATTGAAGAGAAATATCAAATTTGTTAAATTTCCTCTGCTGATCAAGTCAGTACCTCATCCTTCAAATGAATTCCATCAATATCTAATTTAATCTGTAAAACTTTACAGCAAATAAGGTCTTCTTTCAGGAACTCAACAATCCATCGTGGTCAGAATCAGCAAGGGCTTACTACTGCCTTGAGAGTTTCTCTCTCTAAAAGTTAGAATACCCTAGGGTTCCTCCCTTTTTCCTGCCGGCAGCCGCCCCCCACCCTATCCGGCCTTCTCCCACACCTTCTCTTCCTTTGTTTTACTTCCCTTGTTCTCCACTCTTCCATCTCCAGATCTCTTCTACACCTCCGTTTTTCGCCAGTTTTTTCGTGATTTTTGAGGGGTGGGGCTGTCGCCTTTTTCGCCCCACCCCTCCCCTCCCCTCCCCTCCCCTCCCCTCCTCCCCACCCTTCGCTGGACACCCACCATCTACCCATGGCCGGACTCGTCGCCTTTTCCTCTCCTTCCCACCGCCTCAGGCTAGATCCGCTTTCTCCCCTCCGTTATCTCCACCTCCCCTCTGCCTCCCTCCCACCGACTTTCCTTCGCCCTCCCTTCCGCCTCCCTCCTCCATCATCCCCTCCTACTGCCACAGCCCCCCACCCGCATCCTCCCTTCTCTGTTACCTCCATTTCTTCTTCAATCCTTACCTCTCGGACCAGACAATGGGTAGATCTTGGGTGTTTAGGCCCCCTCTGGTTAATAAAGCTTCTGGATGCCACGGGCGGCGGCTATGGAAGCTTGTTTTGTCCGGGGACGTGACTATTCATTGAACGCGGTTGAACTCGGTGTGACGCATTGGAACTCGGTGGGACGACTCAGTGGCTCTCGGCTGTGTACCAGTTCTTCTGGACTTTTGTTTCGGTGGTTCATGGTGCATCTCGGTGGTAACCTGTGGGTCGGCTCAGTGAGCCCTGGTTATACTAGTTCTATTGGGTTTGTTTTAGTTAGTTTTTTTTTTTTTTTTTGATTTTGTTTAGTCAGTTCTATTGGGTTGGTTTAGTCGTTCTTTCTCCCGATTACTTTGCGTTGTATTAGTTTGGATTGAGCTGGGAATCGTGTTTGTTTCACTACCACCTTCATTTGGAATGGATTCATCATTCCGTCCCTTAGGTGTCGGGTCTGCTTCGGTAGGTGTGTCTACGAGTCGGTGGCCCAATCAACTTAATGCCGTTCTCTTTCCACTTGTTAGTGGTTTGGGCTTTATCCTTATTTTTTCGTTGTAATCGGTGTCGGATGACGTTTTTATGATATCTTGACTTGTTTCAAAAAATAAAAAATAAAAAAAAATAATCCATCATCTCTTTCACTCAAAGCCGCCCCTTTTCACAATCCCTCGCATCCATCGATCTAACACCAAATCAACACTCATTTACAGTAAATTACCTCATAAACTCTTCTGGGTTTCCTCTAGAAAAGGATACAACAACGTCAGAGACAATCAATTTTGAAAACCCCAAAACCAAACTCTTTATTGAGTTCTTATGTAACCAGGCAATCGATTTTGAAACCCACCGTTGCTCAAGCTCTTCACTAAAGCTTCTGTCGCCGCCGCCGCAGGGCGGTGTTGTGGTCGTCCTCTTCCTCTTCCTTTGGGTAGTAGCTTTTTATGTTGGAGAAAAAATTATTAAACCACGGACGGATGAAATCAGAGGCAATGGCGGTAACGGGTGACGAAGAAGAGGAGGAGGAGGAGGAGAGAGAAGGAAGTTTGAGGTAAGAGATGGAAATGTGGGACTCGCCATTAACAGGTCTTTGATTTTTACTGGGTTCTTTTTGGGGTTGATTTTTTTTGGGACGGAGAAAGTGAGCAATTAACGAGTCACTTGTCCAAGTCAGCAATTTCCGCTACCAAGTTGACGGATTTGGATGATAGGAGGTAAATTGATTAACGAAGTCGTAGTTTGGGAGTGTAATTGAAATTTATTGAATTTGGATGATAGGAGGTAAATTGATTAACGAAGTCGTAGTAGTTTGGGAGTGTAATTGAAATTTATTGAAATTCAGGAGCCTATGAGACATTGAGGTCAAAGCTTAGGAAGTTTTCTGAAATTTTCCTGATTGAAAAAGTAAAAGATGGATATGCCTCCTTTATGAACGTGCAGCTTGGGGAAACAAGAAACCTATAGGGTATATGTTCTTGAAACCACATTGGCCCTCTCCTCATTTGCCACATTGGGGAAACAAGAAACCACATTGGGCCTCTCCTCATTTGCCACCTCAGGGTGGTGTGCATTTGGGGTGCACATGTGGTGTACCCATAGCATTGTTGAAACAAAAGTATGCTCATGAAATTTTATTGGGAACTCAAACGAAATGTTTGTCGGAATCTTTATAAACTCTGGCTTAATTATGTAGAAATTATTGAACCCTCTAACCGTTTAGAAAAATATGTAGCTAATCTAAGGAGTTCCTAGAGGTAGTTTAGCATTAGTATTTTAATTTGTTCATAATAGCTGTAATCTAAATTAGAATTGCAGTTCTTAAGATTCTTAATAGTTTTTTCATGAAGATAATATTCTCTCATATAACCCAACACGTATCCTTTTTTCTTTTCTTTTTTCTCTGATCCACATAGCACTTCCCGTTTCTTCCCATAACACTTGTGTACCATGATCCATAATTTTGTTTCTTATTTGATATTCCATTTTCTTTCCAGAATTGGTAATGATAAGCACGAACCCTTGTATGAAGGTTTGGAGCCGGAACAGACATTCATTGAACACTATCCCATATGTGTCAAACAAGGTTCTAAAAGACGCTAGTTGGTCCCAGGTCAGTTGGCTGCCAACTAGCAACTTTTGGTTGACTAATGGCCGACTTGGCCAACTAATCGCCGACTTTTGCCCGACTAGTCGGGTTTCGATCAAGTCAGGCCGTCAGGGGACCTCCGATTAGCGACTTTGGGCCAACTAGTTGGCCGAGTTGACCAATTTTTAGAACACTGGTGTCCAATTATGGCCACATGTCTCCACTTATTGTTTTAGTTTTTTTGAAACATTAACATCCATTCACATGTGATACTTTTCCACTGTTTATTCACCATGAAATACGTATGGGTGTTTGTAGGGGGAAAAAGGACTTGAGATCTTGTGGTAAAACAAAATAATGATCTTTGTACCTATTCTACATTACTACTATAGACTTTTACTTTTATATATTACTAACAGAATCCCAGAACTTGTGATTTGTTTTTGAGAATAGTCTGAAAAATAGATATGTAGACTAGGAAAAAAAATAAAAAAGCAAAAGAGAGGATTTCTTGTTCACATTTCTTTTTTTTTATACGAAGAATGAAGAAATGGTTCCTTACTCTTTAATTGGTGTTTTTCTTGTAAGAAATAAAGAACCAGTTCATGCATGCAAATTAAAAGGTATATCTATCTGATGTCGTGGTCTTGCTAGGTCGCCTTCTCTTTTCTTGAAATTGCCTTTTGTTTGGCGTTACTATTGTTCTGTTAATATTTTAAGTCATATTCGTGCTTCATCACATAAACCATCGTGTCTTCGAAATTTAAATAAAACAGTTATTGAATTTTTGCGTGGTATCAAGATCTTAGACTTTTGGATGGTGTTAAGTTGTTTCGTCGGTTAAGGGGCTACATCCTTTGGAATGTTCTCTGTGCAGAAGTAGTTAGAACTTACAAGCAAAGGGACACTAATCTGTTTGAAAAGCAAAGCAATATTCACCTTTGAGCTTTATCATTGGTGATTAACTAATGCAATGCTTGTTGTGAGACTGCATGAGTTGAATTCATGCAGAAACTGTATATGTTGGAGAGCTCAAATGACAGAATGATGACATTCATAGGATGGACATAATGAAGTTGGTAGACATTGGGTGAAGAATCACTGTGCTTGTGATTAAAGTTAATTTTGTCACATGAGTTATGGAAATGTTACAGATGATTTCTAGGTTTCAAAAGTAGGGGTTTAGATTGATTTTTACAGTAAGGACTAATGTTTAGCTTCTACTGTTTGCAAAATATTGAAAATATGGTTGGGTCGACTGTTTGCCCGTATGTAAAAGGCAAATGGCTTATATCTATGATTGTATCATTCTATGTTACATGGCCTCAAATGGCTTTTATCCTATTCATTCTGTTAGCTACAACACTGCGACATAACTGAATGAATACCTTGAAAGAAAATTACAGGTTAGCCAATATAACATGCCATTAGTGATAATTCAAACCTTGTTCCATGTGCTCTTCTCCTCATGTCAGCCATCTAATACCTCTCCTAAGTCGTTATCCTACTACACCTCACAAGGAATTTTCCATATCTATTTCCATATCATCACACAGTCACATGTCCCTAAAAAGTTGTGTGAGCAAAGCATTTAATGGAAATTGAAAGCACATCACCTTTTACAAATGGCCGTCCTGAAGTTGCCTAAAGCAGTGTTAAGTGTTATCCGTGTGAAATATATACCAATTCTAGTGAATAACTGAGTGGCCTCCAATTGACATAAATATACTCTGGCACCACACATACATTTGCGTATACCAATTCTAGTATAGACTTGTGTTCAAAATACTGAGCACTGCACATATAGCAATATGTAAATTTGATATTCACGGTAAACCGAAGGTCAAATACTAGTGCTCTAAAAATTGCTTGGCGCTAGTTGGGCACAACAGGGGCACCTAGCGGCCACCTAGAGCCCTGGGCAGCCGACGAATCGGCTCCTAGGCTGATTTTAATCTTAGCGTTGGACCCCACCTCGTGCCTTGGGGACAACTGGTCGGCTACCTAGACCGACTTTTAGACTGTTGAATATATGGATCCTGTAATGAGATTGACGATAACATGGGGATAATGTGGTCAGTGTGTGAACAGGTTATGCCAGGGGTTTATGCATATACTTGCTGAACATCCAACCATCTGCTAGTTGCATGTGTGGTGTCTATAATGCAGTATTTTCTCTTGATTAATGTGCCTTGTGTCTATGTTGTTTGTATGCTGGATTTTCTTTTATAACAATGTGATTTTGGGATTCTCTCTTTCTATATATATGTGTGCGTGTGCGCGCGCCTCTGAGTTCTTTCCTGGGAAAAAACTTGCCTCACCTTTTCTTTTGGGCAGGCTAAACCATGCAAAAGTTTGTGGGTGAGTGGAATCAGCCCATCTGTTACAATGGAAACATTGCTAGAAGAGTTTCTCAAATTTGGGAAAATTCAGGAGTTCAAGTTTAGTAGGGACCATAAAACTGCACACGTGGATTACTTTCGATTGGAAGATGCTTCTCAAGCATTAAAAGGGATGAATGGGAAGCAAATCGACAGTGACAAGATACGTGTTGATTTTCTCAGGCCACACACATCAAAAAGAGTAAGTCGATTAACTAGATTCAAATTTGAAGTTCTCTCATTAAGTAATCACAGCTTGGATGAGAAGCATTAGTCAATTGCTCAGCCCTTGATCTCCTAGAAGTTGGTTGGATGGCTGAGTGGAAGGGTTAACTGGGACTTACATGTTTTGGGTCTCTTTCATTGGGAGCCTCTTAAGTTTTAAGGGCTCTAGAATCATCCTCATGGTACATAATGTTGAATGGATTAGACAGAAGTTGGCTGAGTAATCTGAAGCATTCACAGTCACTCTGTTCAGAATCATCTTCTGGCATTCTAAATGATATATATAATCTATTTTTCTGGAATTACAATAACTGACACATGCAACTTTTGAAACATTTTTTGGCATCTGATAAAGGAAATATGGTACAATGAGGAAACATCTTTCCATTTTAGAAGTGCTGCGAGCCGATGGTACATTTTTGTTGTTTTGTGAATTGCAAAACAACTGCAGTTGATCCTGTCCTTGTTGGGCAGTTGACACATTTGTCGTAGTCCAATCAACTACCGTGGATAATCACCAAATTACTACAGAAAAACCTGCTGCTGGCAAAAATAAATGAATATATATGTATCTCTCCTCGGGTCTTTTCTGACTCGTTACTAGATCTTACTGACTTCATGATGTCCTATTTTTGTGCCTGTAGACTGTCGTTTCCCTCTCCGCCTAGTAACTTCTTCATGTTTATGTCAATAGGAAAACTTTGCTGTTAACCGTGATCCAAGGGAGGGACAGTTTCTCAGCCAAAGCATGGTCCTTCTTGATTCACCAAGGATGCCACAAGATGTTAGAACTTACTCCGAGCTATCCAAAAGACAACAGGTAATTTCTGACAAGCGCAAGTTAATTTTGTTGGGGATTTAATACTTTACGTTGATGCTTATCTAACTTTTCAACTGAGGAAATGTTGTGGTGGCTATCAAATTTCCTGCTGTGCTCCCTTCAACTGCACTGCATTTTAGTTGTACCAAATATTCATCAGGTTTTGGGAGAGAACAGTGTTAATGCCGCGAACACTTTTGTTGGTGCCACGAGATGTAACTTGTTCTCTCAATTTTGCCCTTACCCGGACTCTCTCTCTCTCTCATCTACTTCAAGCTGTCCCTCTTCTCTCTCCCCTTTAAGGCAAACCCACTCCTCTGCCCTGGTTCTTCTGAGCTCTTCTTTGATTTCACCATGCAAAACATAGATTAGAAAGAGATTAATAAAAAATAAAATAAAAAAACATATAGAAAAAACATACTTAGATCAGTTTACCAATACCTCCCCCCCAATCATTAGTTGAACATGCAAAACGTAGATTAGGAAAAAAAAAAAAATGTACTTTAGTTTTTTTTTCCCTCCAAAATATCAAACCTATATTCCTCTGTTCAATTTGAACCCAAAAGATGAAAAAAGAGGAAAGCGAAACAGAACTTTGTACCACTGTGCCTTTATTCAATTTTCCTCTTTCTAGCTATCTGTCTCGCTTTTCTTTAAAATTGTCCCCTTAATTTCTTGAGGAGATACAATTATACAATTCGTACAGAATAAACAGTTTCTTGATGTGATAAAACATTCTTGTTTGATTCTAACGTAATGGACAGCCATGCAAACAAAGTTGATGGCAATCTGGTCTTCTAATCTTGTATGAGTCGGGGATTGCAGGGTCGCCTTTTCGATGATGCCAAGATTTCAATAATGTATTCAAGCAGTGATGTTGGCGGTAGCAAAGATTATGCTGGATTTCATAGCGCAACCCAATGGCCAGGGACAGATGTACTTTCAACTGAATCATCATATCAATCTTCACATATGGACATGTCTAGCTATGATATGATTCCAAACACTCTTACTGGACATGTACCATTTCGTGACATGGTTCATAAACTACCTGATTCTAATCCCAACAGTCTGATAGGCAGTCAAAATTGGAGAACACCATCTCCTGCACCACTGATACTCCCATCTCCTTCACTGCATGTGAAGCAACCAATTGGACCAGTGCCCAGTGCAGGGGATGTAATCGATGTAAGTCAACTTCAGAGGAAACCTAAGCGGTCAAGGATTGAGACAGTTTGGCCTGTTTTTGGCTCTCCATCTCCTTCAAAGGCACTTGAAGATCGACCAATGGAGTTGTGCCACTTTGGCCATGAACGTGATTACATACGGCGATGTATTATTTCTAAGGGTGGAACATCCGTTTGTCGAGCTCGTTGTGTCCCAGTTGGGAAAGGCATAGAGTCTAAGATGTAAGTGTTTATGTTGCTTGTCACCTCTTTCTCTTTAGTTTTCCGTTTCATTACAAGAAACTTTAGGATCATGATTTTGACATTTGCATGATACATGCAACCAATATGAAACTTGATTGTTTGCCGTACAAAGTGATTTGAACACTATTTTTCCAACACTCTTACGATGCTGAAATTTAACCACTATTATGTTGCTAAAATTGAACCACAGATTGTAATTTTTCTTCTCTTATTGTTGTTATTCTTTGGAAGGTAAAATCTAGTGACGAATATTTCCAACACCTTAAGAGATATAGGCTCTTCAACAGTATTTTTCCCCCAGATTTATCACATACTTTTATTATGGATACAACAAATATTGATCACTATTGTTCTGAGTAATGTTATTAACTACATCCTGTATAACCTCTTTAATGCTTGTTGTGTGATGTGTGGATAAACGTTCTGCTTAAAGTGATTATGTGACGTAGATGATCTGTTCTTGTATCTTCATAGCTTATTTGTGCACATAACCTTTGTTGTACTTAAAATGTGCTTCTTATGTCATTGCATGCTTTATCCGATTCATTGTTGTCACGCCCTCATTTTTATAAAAACAAAAATAAGAAATTCCTTACAATTAATAAGTCAAATGATAAAATATTTCCATAAATCCTCCCCAAGAGGTTTCCATTCAAAATGTACATCATTAATCCGTTGGCAAATCAAGTATTTGGGCACCCTTGCCCCAAAGGTGAAATCAAATATTATCTCATAAGTTATTACATAAGTCCAAATTGTTAGAAGATTGAATAACCAAAAGTTACATTGTCATTTATCAAAATACAGAACTTGAGATGGAAAAATATCTTCATGCATGCATAAGCTTCACATAATGCATCACTCCACAAGCATCCGATCTCATGCTCCATGCTGTGTACCTGGGAAAGATAGGGTGAGCTCACTAGCTCGTAGGGAAAACAATACTACAACCGCTAGGCATATAAATATGATGAGTGCACATGATGTGGTTTGCCAAGATAAGAGATGCTCAAAGGAACACAGCGGAAGCTAGAACAAGGGATACGTGTCCAAGAAGTACCCACGTGTCTAAAGTGATATCAAGTGTCCAAAAAGATTTCAAGGTGTCACAGAGTACCCATTAATTCATTAAGTTTGTCAAAATCATCAACAAGTATCACACGTGTCCAAAACCGTGTCCAAGTATCCATTGTTACCAAAATACCATATGTACCTCAAAACATTTTAATTTCCAAGTACTCAACACCACCTAAGTTTCCATCTTTGTTTCACCAAAACTACCCAAGTTACTCACGCAAGTTTAAAACCAAGTCCACAAGTCGAGTTTCGACAAAACACCATAGATAGTCTAAAATCTCATTTCCCGTTTCTTTCATTGAAGAAAACCATCATTTTCATTAAAACTAGAGATTTAATCCCTCTGCCGGGTTCCGTAGGCCCCGCGTGCCTTTGCTGGGTATTTGTAGGCCCCGCCTGCCTCTGCCGGGTTCCATAGGCCCCGCGCGCCTTTGCTGGGTATTTATAAGCCCCGCCTGCCTCTGCCGGGTTCCATAGGCCCCGCGTGCCTTTATCAAAAAAATTTACCAAATGATGACATTGGTGTAAAACACCTCATTATCACAAACATTTCATTAAAACTTTTATAACAAGTCCATTTCCCAAATTTCATTTCACCAAAGTGCCCTTTCTTTTGAAATGCCACAATTTTCGCCAAAAGGGGCGACTAATCCAATATGCCTTGTGTCCGATACGTATAACGAATTGTCCAATAAAAACACGTGTCAAAGTCGTAGTTTAACGATTTCAAAATGGTTTTTGGGGTTACCACGTTGCTATATATCAAGTATACGAAGTTGGACGATTGGAGGTCAAACGGACGTCAAAGGGTGGCCGAAAACCACCCAGAAAACAGGGGCAGCAACATAGAAACAGGGGCAGCAGCTGCCTTGTCCAGAAAATGGCAGATTTTCACCTCTAAGGTGTGGAATTTCAACCCAAAACACAAATGGGATAGTTTAAGCGCAAAGTAGAGATGCTAGGCAACAATTAAACATGGAGGGAGGTCAATTCCACTCCCAATTTCATCAATCAACAGTCTATTTCGTAGATCACAAAATTAAAGTGAGAAAAACCCACACAAAGAGGGAAAACATGAATTTCAAGGAAATTGAAGCCAAGAACAAGATATGTTCAACATATCACAAGTATATAACTAGAGGAGGTAGTAATTGTTTCCCTACCTCATGGGTTAAGCTCCAAATGGAAGATGAATGGAACCCTAGATGTAGAAACCTCCAAATCCCGAAACTTGAGCTCCCGGTGCGAATCCAAAGCAACCCGAACTCCACACGGTGCGTAGAACACGAAAATGGCATAGGTTCTTGAAGTGGTTGAGTGAGGAGGGGTTAACTTGAGCTTGGGAGGTGCAACAATGGAGGAGAGAGAGGAGAGAGAGAGGCCGATCGGGTGGAGAGGGAGGAGAGAGTGAAATGTTTTAATTTTTGCAAATCTTCCCCCACACACTACTAATAGAATTCCCTTATTACACTACACACCCAAATGTGACTTGTGTATATAATATGTAACCACAATACTTATTTTCATAAACCAAACTTAAGTAAAGAAAACTCTCTTTACTTTAATTTATTTATGAAAATAAGGAAATACCCCCCATTTGGAAACAATGGCATTTACAAAATTTTGAAATTCACATCACATCAAAATCTCATCCCCCCACTTTTAGTACAAAATCGAAAACGGGCACATTTTTCTCCGAAGAAAATGGGCGAAAGATGACTTTGCCTTACTCAAAAATAACTTCCGATTATACCATTTTGATTAGAAAAATCCAAGGAACAATTACCGGGACTTTTTATCGACCAAATCGAAACTTCTCAAAAAAGTGATTTTTTTCAAAAAGTAATTAAATTTTCTGGGTCTTTACAATTGTGGTATTGCTTATGGTCTCAGGAGATCATGGACTTAAATGTGTTTTTTACATCATTACGTAGTTAATTAGATTCACTGTGGGATTGCTTACGGTTTTAGTAGGTCTTAGCCTAAGTTTGCTATGCTTCCTATCCATTTAGTATTTCCTTGCACGTTTTTGGTATTTCGAATTTCCCTGTGGTAGAGTCCTCGTGGATACTTTTCCACTTACTTAGAACTCTGTAATTAGATTTGATAGGTGTAGGACATGAAGTATTTGTGCTTTCATTTCTTTTACTGATATTGAGCTCTTCTATCCTGCAGTCCTGACGTGGTCAATTGCTCGGCTAAAATAGACCTTGACGTGTTGTTAGCAAAACACTTCACCGAGGCCATGGGATGCAATGTTGTGTACTTTTTACCTGATAGCGAAGAGGATGTTGGTTCATACACTGAATTTTTACAATATTTAGGGGTAAAAAATCTGGCAGAGGTAGCCATATTTGATGATGGGACTGCCTTATTTT
Organism: Vaccinium myrtillus; assembly: GCA_016920895.1. Classification (NCBI taxonomy): domain Eukaryota; kingdom Viridiplantae; phylum Streptophyta; class Magnoliopsida; order Ericales; family Ericaceae; genus Vaccinium; species Vaccinium myrtillus. The sequence goes on from CM029271.1 coordinate 15,056,235, forward strand.
TTGTTCCCCCGTCAGATGTCCTCTCTAAGGTGCTCAAGTTACCTACCCCTAAATGTCTTTATGGGGTGATTCTGAATTCACGTCAAAACCCTAGTAGTACATCCATGCAGCCACAGTCCCAGTCTCACTACATGAATAGACAGCAGAGGCCTCCATTCCCTCTTAGCACTGAATTGGATAGGGGACTCCTCCCAAAGGATTCGAAATTTGATTGTCAAGGTAATACGCTGACTACTCATCAATTGCATGAATCAGAGAATCAATTTAATCCCCAAGGACAATTTTCTCAGCTCCACACTTATACGACCAGCTTAAACACATCAAGAAGTTCTTCAACGGTGGTAACCGGCAACCCACAATTTCAAGATCCCGCTTTTAACTTCCCGCAACAAGGTGCAGTTTCTTCTAGGCCATTGAGCACCTTTGGAATCCCTTCACAGGGGGGACAACACCAGTATGAATTACCTGAAAATGTTGACAAGGACTTTCGGATAGTGGAAGAAACAGATTTTCTGGGTTCATATTGTTCATCTACCTCTCAGCAACATGAAAATTCCGTTACTCGAGTTTATGATACCAGTGTTGTCCAAACTTATACAGCCATGCCACTGGCTGCAGATAAAGGGAATTCTGCATTGGGAAACCAGCTTCAGAATCCTCAGTCTGCCGGCAATGGAGCCAGTCAAGGAACATCAGAGGGTGAGGATAACAAGTATCAGCGGTACATGGCTACGGTAGAGCTTGCTGCTAACATCCTCCGGGAACGGCAGAAGCAGCAGCAATCAAGCAATCAAGCAGGGAAGGGGTGTGCTAGTCCTAAACAAGATTTCCATCAACTAGGTAATTAATTTATCCATGGCTACTTTCTTTTCAGTATACATTTGTCCTTGAAACATTCATGCGTTCTGCTAAAATGTGGTTCCAATGACGGAAACTTTGCACTATTCTCCCCTTGTTTGGATCGACATGTTTATGTCCGCAACTGGTGAGATGAGCCAGGTACTATGGTTTGGACATAATTGATACCTTGTCCAAATGGATAAACTGTATAACGTGCTGAGGTGGGAAGAAATGATCTCTTGAAGTCTTCGAAAATTCTCTATGGAAATAGTATTTCTACGGGAGATTGAAGCATTTGGTTGAGTTGTTTGAAAATTCGTAGATTGATTGGCATAGGTTTGAGGGTGCTAGTTGGAGGTGTTTATTGGCCTCTTTGAGTCATTATGATTTGTTGGTGGTGCGTGTTTTGAATTGTGATCTGTTTTAAAGAATACAGTGTTGGAGTTAGCCTTGCTGGTTTTCCTAACAATAGTTTGTTGTTTTGGCTCACTTGAGTTCTATTTGTGTAATCCATATTTGTAGTGTTTTATTACCTGGTATGCTATGTTTTGTCTGAACATACTTACAGAGTCATTGACCAAATTCAATTTACTGGGATCTACTAGATCTCTTGAACCAGTGTGGTGATTGCCTAGATGGCTTGTTTAATCTTATTCATGAAGTACAATATGGGGAAGTTTGTGTCGTTCTTTGGGATATTTGTACTTAGATTTGGTCTTGTGTTTCATTTTTTTGTTTACGTGTTAAGGTTGGTGGCTCCAGAATTTACAATTAGGATACTGCTGTCAAACATATTTCATATGTATGTATTGTTAGAAGTCAGAGGATGCATGCATATGGTTCATGTTCCCTTTATGTGGTTGAGCTTTATGCCTCAAGCCTCTTCTTAATGGTAAATTATTGGATTCGTTGGAGAAACTACGTCTCAAACTTGGAAATAATCATCGCTTCTTGTAAACAATAGGATTACATATTGGTATTTGAGGAAAAGAACATAATTGAGCAATCCCAACCAAACCAACCATAATATCCCAATCATTTGATCGGCTACTTCGTATTTCATGACGTAGATCTGTTATTTCTCCGGAATTTGTTGATTGCTCCATACAAATTTATAACCGTTACTCCCTATTTTCACTGATCCTCCCCCTTACATGAAAGACAAATAATGGCGACCCACCAACTTTTCTAATGCTATCTTTCCCAGTCTTACCACAAATCTAAGTACAGTCATTTAAGGAATGTTTGTGTTTGTTTGCCCAACATTGTATCCTAAAAAAGGAAGGCTGGCCCCATAACGTTAAAAAAACCGTACATCAACTTAACCTAGACAAAAGTGGAAGATTTACCATCACAGTTTCTAAAAAATGGCATCACATAAAGTAACAAGGTTATTGATGTTTTCGTAACGACCCGCCCCCTTGCCACTCGGCCTGTAAAGGTAAACCTAAGGTTGACAAGTAGCCTAGGTGAGTCGCTTCTCGCTTGTATCCCATATTGGCCTCGACTACTATCAGATGTCGGGCATTTAAAGGGAATTTACAATGTCCCCCACCCACTTCAGATCGCAATCTTCTCGTTGCGTCCCATAGTCCAACAATTTCCACCCACCAAGCAATGTGAAGTAACCGTTTAAGCAATGTTTTAAAAACCTGCCCGGCCCGGCCGGTTCAACCGTCAATCGGCCATCATTCCAGTCCGGATCAACCTCGGAACCGCTCTAAACTCAGAACTGACCTCCATTATGAAAACAATTTTGGAAAGACGGTTGAACCATCTCACCGTTAAAATCGGAGACGGTTCAATCAAACTGGCGACAAATTTTCAACTCAGAAATTGCCTCTCTAATGCCATCAATTTAATGCCATTGGTTGGCAAGTGAAGTTGGAAAGATGAGTGGGCAATACAATGCACATTACTTGCCTCATATAGAGTGAAGACGTTCATTTTCTTCCCTTTCCCACAAGTGTGGGATTGGGAAACTTCGAGATTACAATTTTTGTTGTTACATTCAAACTTTCTACACATTTATATTTTTTAGATGTTCATTTTAGTTACTTATTGATGTTAAATATATTATTGACATAAATATGACATGACAGTTCAATTCCGGTCCGACCGCGGTTGAACCAGTGACCCATCCGCTCGGTGTATTTCCCGGTTCGTTCACCGGGCCAATTTTCAAAACATTGCACTTAAGCATGTCAAGCCCAACTAACTCTTCAAGGCCGTCTCGTGTGGGACTCGACCTAGCACGATAAGGACGTCAAGCTCGTCACTTGTCGAGCCCACCCAAGCACATCTCCTTGCAAGACCCGCCTTACACTTTCGGTTGGTGTAGACTTTGCTACCACTGGTAACAACCCATGCCCTGGCTGGCCTTGAACCACGCAGCCTCAAAAAAGGTTAACATGACCTAGGGGAGTCACTTATATCCCATATTGGCCCCATCTGACGTGGGACACTTTAGAAGGGATTTCATAGTTTTTTTTTTTTTTTTTTTTTTTTTGCGGTGTAGTAAAATGGTGTGATATAGAATCACATGGCTATCAGATACATCCGTTACACGTTGAGTAACACTGCAGTATCAGTGTCCGTAATGGGGGCGGGATTTTTAAAGGTACACTTTCCTTTATGTTGACAAATTTAGCAAAACGACTTTTCTTCCTTTCTCAAACCCACCCACCACTTTAATTGTGTGTGTACTGTTGTGTTATTGTTATGGTATTTGCATCAATGTAGCAAAGGATATTACCATTCGCCTTCTTTATTGCATTAGTATCTATTCTACCTTTTCTTGTTTGTTAGTTAGAGATTCTCTTTCCCCTTCAAAATATAAACATTTTATTGGCTTAAAACGCAACTTTTAATTCAATTACAAAACTACTTGTAAGGGTCAAATCTTGTTTAAAAACCTCTAAACATTCAATTTGTAAATAAGGCTTGAGTCGACAGTATGTGCCATAGGCATTTTATGTGATAGCCCTAAATTTTCTTTTCAAAATTATAATTGGTTGCATAGAAATTTTCTGTTTATGATGCGTCCTATTTAATTATTTTCACGGCACTTCGGTTACTATTGGCATTATAATATTTTTTTTGAAGGCATGAGGCTAATTTTAGTAGATTATATTATTAGACCATTTTTTATTATTATAGATATGTATGTAATTTTAAATACCCTGATTAATTAGTTAGCTATTTTTATGGGGTTTTGTGGCTTAGTGGGTAGTTTGTTAGGTTGTATCAATATATATAGACTAGTTGACTAGGGTTATTAGTTTAGAGAACACTTCAGAAGTAGACAGTAGCGGCAGCAAGAGTCTCGGCTTGTTTGGTCATCGGTAAGTTGATCATGATCTTCCTCATAATTTTTGTTTCTCCTTCTCTAATCATTTTATTCCCTTTCTCGCTTTACGATTTAATCGGTATCAACCAAATCTGGATTTATGTATTGGGTTGGAGTCGGTGTAGAATGAGAATGGATTGGTGGGTTTGAATGGGTTAATTTCAAGACTGGTGATTATTATGCCATTTTAAAATCAAGTTTATGAACTTTCATGTGAAATTGGGGTTGCCTTTATTGGAGAAGGGAAGAGATGAAGTATTAGGCAGTGGCGTGGCTATGAGCAACATTTTTGGCAAATGGGGTATTGATTAAAGGAGTTTTGTTCGGACTTGCCTTTTGGTAATTTCGGTTCGGTCTAGGATTAGGTTTGGGCATAAATATTGTAGTTCAACTATATTATCGTACCTATAAACTAGATGGTGTTTTCTTATGGTCATTTTTGTTACAGGTTAGTCTCTTTTTGCGTTGTGGGTTGCATTATTATTTTGCCCAGGTGAGTGGTTAAGTATGTTACATATTTTTGAAACTCCCCGTGTCCCATAATTTATTCTTTTAGAAAATTCTTCATTGTTTAATTGGAATACATGATGGTTTATATTTGTTTCCTAAAATTGGCATACGGTGGATTTTGTTGGTACCATTTATTGTTCTGAAATTATCTTTTTGGTGAGAACTTGATGGATGTTATTGGGAACATTTATTATTGGAAGTCCAGGGAAATTAATCCTCTGTGTGCGGGTGACTCTGGCCATTAGGGAAGAGACCGTGTTCTGGCCGGTGACCCTAATGCTCAACGGCTGACTTTTGCCGGATCGTTCTTAGGGAAAAGTTCCACGGGCTGCCTACTCGTGGTGACTCTAAGTTTCGATATTGGATCCAATTTTTGAGAGATTTGTTCATTGGCACTTGGTACTATTTGGTATTGGTTGTGGTTCCCCATTGTTGTTGAATATCGTATTGTGATCACCATTAAGACTGGTTTTTGGTAAAAGGATTTATTGGTATAACTTGTTTTGATGCACACCTCGTATGCCAAATTATGTTTATATGGTAATCTATTTTTGTCTCAGCTTTAGAACTTTATTTACTATACGTGCTTTGTCATTCACTGAGCTTGTCAGCTGACGGATTTATTCCAACATCATTTTCAGGCAAATCGAGTCGATAGGTGAGGACTCTGGTGGCTTCTTGGGGGATTTTTGCGTCGACCTCCTTAGGATGTTGCATCACAATGTTATAATTTTATTTATTCGCTTCCGCATTTTGTTAAATCTTTTTGGTAAATTGCATTTCTGTTATCATTGGTGGACAATTTTATTGTTAGGTTCAGGGATGGTTTTTCCCCATGCTTATGTTGGGACAAATTTGTTTTTTTTTTTTTTTTAATAATAAAGAACAAGCATTTAGTATTTTATGGTTTATTTTATTTTAGGCTTCGTGTCCCAAGGGTTTGCCCCGTGGCACACGGCCGGTCATTTCCATTTTGGGGCGTGACATTTTAGCATTTGCTAGTGCTTGAAAAAATCCATGAGTGCGTTGTCCGATTCCCTTTACTCCTGATATCCGTTACTCCCAACCGTGACTATTATGCTAACCAATATGGCAACTTACAACCATGTTTACAATAAAGATGCTAGTGATACGATATATGGGAGTAATTATTGAACTATTATTACCAGAGTACTTTATAGGAGTTGTTTAAGTAAGAGCAATTGGACATAATTAAAGAGGGGCGATAACTGGAAAAACGTATTAAGAAAAAAGTACTTCTAAACATGGTGATATAAGCTTCAACAAATTTTTGTTTAGCTGTTTGATTGTTTTGGTTCCATACCTCTTCTAAACTTTATTTTTCCACATTTTTTACTGTCTCTTCCTCATTCCACCTATGCAAATTCATGAATGTTGAATGGAAAGCACTGAATATTTAGTGTAATGGTTTCTTGAATATGGTCTCATATTGATTCCTTCTGTAAGGTACTTCTGCTGGTATGGTTTCATTGAAAATTTCTCTTAAGGAGACAAGGGTACTTTATTTCGATATCTTCTTTAATGCATGTGGCTTCACAAGTTGTGAAGCTGTGCTTTCATTCATTGGGTGTGATCTGGGATGAATCCTAGCTTAGCTAAGTCATGATTTTTGTGATACCACTTAAGACCCTTATTTTGTTGTGGTAGCAGTTCAACACTCAATGTTCCTTTGTGGCCTTTGGAAATCAAACCTACAAGTCTAATATAGTTCATATCCAGATAGCCCCTGGCCTCCAACCACTTATTTCTGAAATCGAGCAACACGTTGGAAATCATACCAGTCTCAGTTGTTTCTGGAAAACCTTGAACATTTAATTTGCTTATGGAGTTTGGAAATTTGAAGGTTCTCTTGCACTCTCTGTACCCACCTCAAGATTATTGTGGGTACTGGGTAGGCTTAGGTTCACTTATGTTGTGCATACCTAAAGATATTTTCTCACTATTTCTTGTAGTGTGACCTGTTGTTGTAGATACCTTTCTTGTGGATGTTGGATCAAAGAAACGATCAAGAGAAATTGTGCTCTCGAAATGAAGATACTCTTATAAATAACTGAAATGTTGTGTAAACAACTACCTTACAAACTGACACAAACACTTAACCAATTTATAGAACTATCCTAAGATGTATCTAGACAAGTACACAAATCTAGACAATAAATAGGTTCATGAACAAACCCTTAGACTCTATACATGAATGACTCTTGATTTATATTCATGTACCACTACACATACATGAACCATGTGTAAAAACTCTTCATATGCTAATATCCAGGTACGTTGTATAGCTTAGAATTCCAACAGCCCCCCTTAAGCTAGACAACTGCCATGCCAAGCTTCTTCTTCAATCTGTTGAAAGTATCACACTTCAAAGCCTTCGTAAAGATATCTGCAAGTTGATCTTGTGTCTTACAATACTCCACAACAATGACCAAGTCACGGATGAAATGAAACTTGATCCTTATGTGCTTGCTTTTGCCATGAAAAACAGGGTTCTTTGTGAGTGAAATAGCTGAACTATTGTCACAATATAACATTGTGCCTTTCTCTTGATGATGCTTGAGTTCTTCTAGGATCCATCTTATCCAAAGAGCTTGACAAGATGCTAAGGCAAGTGAAATGTATTCAGATTCTGCTGTAGAAAGAGCCACAACTGATTGCTTCTTTGATGCCCAAGAAATAACACTTGAACCAATGCTAAAAACATAACCAAATGTGCTTTTGCAGTCATCAAGACTTCCACCCCAATCACTATCACAATAACCAACCAAACCTGAGTCTTCCACTTTTCTATAAAATATCCCTTCAGCCACAGTGCCACACAAATATCGTAAAACTCTTTTCCCAGCTTCCCAATGACTTCTTTTTGGTGATTCCATGAATCTGCTAAGCATGCACACTGAGAACGTAAGATCTGGTCTTGTTGCAGTCAAGTACATGAGACTACCAATAAGACTTCGATAAAGAGTACCATCCACATCCTCTTCATCAACACATTTGCTCAACTTTAAACAAACTTCCATTGGAGTGCTTGTTGGTTTAGCACCTTCCATCCGAAATTTCTTCAACACATCCCTTGCATATTTCTTTTGACAGATAAAAATTCCATCTTCTTGTTGTTTAACCTCGATGCCAAGAAAGAAATGGAGAAGTCCCATGTCGGTCATTTCAAATTCTTGCATCATAGCTCTCTTGAATTCTTCACACATTCTTGAACTTGTTCCGGTAAAAATCAAATCGTCAACATATAAGCAAACAATCAAATAATCACCATCCATACCTTCTTTGATGTAAAGAGTATGCTCAAAGGGACACCTTTTGAAATTATTCCTCATAAAATAGCCATCAATACGACTGTACCAAGCTCTTGGCGCTTGCTTGAGCCCATAGAGTGCCTTTTTCAAACGACAAACCTTCTTTTCTTCACCAACCTTTTCATAACCCGGTGGTTGATTGATAAACACCTCCTCTTCAAGAAAACCATTCAAAAAAGCTGATTTGACATCCATTTGATAAACTTTCCAACTGTTTTGAGCTGCTAAAGCTAACACCGTTCGAATTGTTTCGAGACGAGCAACAGGAGCAAACACTTCTCGAAAATCAACACCATATTTCTGTTTGTAACCTTTGACAACAAGACGAGCTTTGAACTTATCAATCTCGCCATTCGCGTTCAATTTTGTCTTGTAAACCCACTTCACATCAATTGGCTTTTTCCCATTTGGAAGATCCACAAGCTCCCAAGTCTGATTTTTATGTATGGAATCTATTTCTTGATCCATAGCAAATCTCCACTTCTCTTCTTTAGAAGCATCCTTAAAACTGATTGGGTCGGCATCAGCAAACAAAGCAAAATTAACCAAGTCTTCTTCCAAAACATTTCTGGTAGATTCATAGAGTTCTCTCAGGCTTCTTGTCTTCCCAGGGGCTGCACTTGAAGATGACGACGACGGAGAAGAAAACGGAGGAGTAGGAAGTGGAGAAGTTGGAGGAGTGTTGACCTCTGCATTCCCTTCAACCTCAGTATTTTGTTCATTGAATTCTTCCTCCAATTCAACACAACCTGATTTTTCATGCTCATCATCTCCATCCCAGTTCCAAGATTCTTCTTCATCAAACTTTACATCTCTGCTGACAATAAGCTTCTTTGTGATCGGATTATACAATTTGTAAGCCTTCGAAACTTCACTATACCCCACAAAGATGCATTTTTCAGATTTGTCATCCAACTTCTTCCTTTTCTCATCTGGCACATGTGAATAAGCAATACTTCCAAAAATTCTCAAGTGATCAACATTTGGTTTGTATCCACTCCAAGCTTCTTGAGGAGACACTTTTGCCACACTTTTGGATGAGACACGGTTCAAAAGATAGACAGCACAAGCCACAGCTTCAGCCCAAAAAATAGTAGGAACTCTCTTGGCTTTCAACATACTTCTAGCTAACTCCACAATTGTTCGATTTTTCCTTTCGGAAACCCCATTTTGCTGAGGAGTGTATCGAGCAGTAAACTGATGTTGGATGCCATTTTCTTTGAGAAAATCTTCAAATTCTCCATCAATATATTCACCACCACGATCGGTACGCAAAGTTTTCACCAAATAAGCACTTTGATTTTCAACCAAAGCCTTGAAACTTTTGAAATATCCAAATACTTCAGATTTTTCCTTCAGAAAATAAACCCAAGTTTTTCTGCTGTAATCGTCAATAAAAGTGAGAAAATAACGATTACCTCCAACTGAAGTAACATTCATTGGCCCACAAAGATCTGAATGTATCAACTCGAGTGGTTTTGTTGCTCTTCTTGCTTTTCCAATCGGGAAAGATTTCCTATGATGTTTCCCAAGAACACATCCTTCACAAACTTTCTCTTGCACATCAATAATTGGCATTCCATTCACAACCTTTTCTTTGCTCATTATAGAGAGAGTTTTGAAACTCAAATGTCCAAAACGAAAATGCCACAACCAAGACTTATCCTTGATAAAAGTGTTGAAACAAGAGCCAAAGTGATTTTGAAATTTCAATGGAAACATCTTACTTGGAGTCATGCCCACTTTAGTAATGAGAATACCATTCTTGTCTTTGATCTCACACATGTCCTCCTTGAAGTTGACTTCATAACCCTTCAATAAAAGTTGTCCAACACTCAACAGATTGTGCTTGAGGCCTGGAACATACAGAACATCAGAGATTCGCTTTACCCCTTTCTTTGTGTGAACAAGGATAACACCACTGCCCTTTGCGGAGAGCCTCTTATCATCACCAGTTCTTACTTCACTTCGAGTGGATTGATCTAGCTCCACAAATGCTTTCTTATTTCCAGTCATATGATTACTGCACCCACTGTCAACATACCATGTTTCACCAAACTGAGCATCTGCTTCGTTGTATGTGAGAAACAAAGAATCGACTCCAGCTTCTTTGTTTTGATCTCTTTCATGCATAAAACTGGTATTATTTTTCTCTTCATCCGCAATTCTTTTCTTGCAATATTTCTTGATATGCCCAAATTTTTCACAGTAATGGCATTGGATATTTTTCAAAGAAGGCCATCCTTTCCCTCTTCCTCTGTTAGAAAAAGACGAGTGACTTGAATTTTTCTCACCTTCTTGTTGTCTTACACCATGACCTCTTCCTCCATTGTATGACTGACTTTCATCTTTCTGACTATGACCACTTGCTTCATTGTTCCTTCCTTTTCCACGAGAAGAACCACGTCCTCTACCGCTTCCGAAGCCTCCCCTTAGAGAAACTTGTGTTTGGAAAGCCTGCTCAAGAGGAGAAGAATCATATTGCTTTCTTCGAAGTTCATGAGATTGTAGTGATCCCATTAAACTCTCCACAGACAAAGTAGACACATCTTTTGACTCTTCAATCGCAGCGACAATTACTTCAAATTTGCGAGTTACGCTTCGTAGTATCTTCTCAACTACTCTTTGATCCTCAATCTTTTCACCATTCAATCTCAATTGGTTGACAACGAAAATTACCCGATTAAAATAATCTTCAATGCTTTCAGAATCCTTCATCTTTAGTGAATCAAACTCAAACCTCAAGGATTGAAGTCTCACCATCTTCACTTTGTCATCACCTTTGTATGAAGTGAAGAGTATATCCCATGCTTTCTTAGATGTTTCTGCTACTGTAATTCGCTGGAAAACAGTTTCAGTTACTGTTTGATAAATCATAAGCAAAGCCCTCCTGTCCTTCCTACGATTTTCATTCAGCTTGGTTGTTTGAGCTGCAGTGAGAGTTGCTCCTTCAGCTGGTTCTTCATACCCGGTCTCCACAATATCCCACAACTCTTGAGTACCAAGTAAGACCTTCATTTGAATGCTCCAATAGTTGTAATTCTTCCCATCCAAGCGAGGAAATTGGGGTAATTGAGACATCACAGTATTGTTGTTAGTAGCCATGATTCCTTTCAAAACAAAGCTCTGATACCACTTTGTTGGATCAAAGAAACGATCAAGAGAAATTGTGCTCTCGAAATGAAGATACTCTTATAAATAACTGAAATGTTGTGTAAACAACTACCTTACAAACTGACACAAACACTTAACCAATTTATAGAACTATCCTAAGATGTATCTAGACAAGTACACAAATCTAGACAATAAATAGGTTCATGAACAAACCCTTAGACTCTATACATGAATGACTCTTGATTTATATTCATGTACCACTACACATACATGAACCATGTGTAAAAACTCTTCATATGCTAATATCCAGGTACGTTGTATAGCTTAGAATTCCAACAGTGGATTCTATGATTGGCTCTTTTACTCTTTTCAAGAAAAGGTTCTCATTGTTAATAACTAAAACCCCCTACTAATTATCACGTAAGCTTACAATAATCATCAACCTTCGCCTTTGTAATTGCCTTATAGATTGACCTGTTAGCTACCTCGTCTCACTTGAAATGTAGATACTTGTTCATGTTTTATTTGTTTGATGTTAATTTGATTCTTCTTGATTTACATTAAATTTTCTTCCACATAATATGCACTTGCACCCTTCATTTTTCCTTTCCTATTTAATTTACTTATAAATAAGAAACACCTTTACCCTTGGGCTATCTTTGGTTTGATGGAATGGAATTGAGATTGGAATGGTATTAGAATGGGTGAGATTGTAATGTCCATTCCTGTTTTCATGTTTGGTTGTGCTAAGGAATAACATTCACATTCTTATTTCATCCTTAATGTTTCTTTATTTTATAAAATCTTGATGTGGCAATAGTGAATGATGAATATATTTGGATTTGTGAATGAGCATTCCTTCAATTATTCACGACCAAACGTTGGAATAGGTATTCCATTAGAATGAGTATTTCATTCAAATGTTCATTCCATAGAACCAAACATAACCGTAATGTAACAAGATGTGGTGACCTCAAGTATGTTCCATAAGTCAATTAACAAGCTTGCATGAACATTTCTATAGGTTATAGTTTATGTTTATGTTTCAAAATATACCCGTGCACTCTAATCATTCCACTATATATAAGTGAACATTGCGAAACGTTGTGGAAGTATTCATACATTAAATGTGTGTAATATATAAGTGAACAAGGTATGGCTGGCACGGTACGGGCACTATAGGTGGGCTGGGTGGGCGTTTTGTGGCATGCACAGGCCTCGTCAACTAGTAATATTGGGCTATTAGTTCTTTAGTTCTTATCATCATAAGTGTACACTTAATTAAGTTGTAAAGCAAAAGTGAAAAACCATGATATTATGTATAAAGTAATTGGTAATTATGGGCTATTGTTATTTTAGTTGTCACTAGTTGATAAATGTTTGAGTTTAGTGGGTTTGATAATATTCTAAACTTTCTTTTTGTGTCCGTGACAGCACTCTCAATCTTCTGGAGAACAAAGCTGGATGGGCAGCCTGGCAATGTATTGTGGATGGGTTACCCTCCTTCAGTTTGCGTTGACGAGCAAATGTTGCACAATGTGATGATGATGTTTGGTGAGGTTGAGACTATAATGAGTTTCCCTTCATATGATTTCTCATGTGGTGAATTCAGAAGTGTTGATGATGCATGGCGTGCGAAAGAAGGACTGCAGGGGTGATTTGCTAACATGTCCAGGCCTGTTTTGGCTATTCATCAATTGCATGAAGCAGAGAATCGATTTATTGTGGGCGGGCAGCCTGGCAATGTATTGTGGATGGGTTACCCTCCTCCAACTTGTATTGATGAGTAAATGTTGCATAATGCGATGATGATGTTGGTGAGGTTGAGACTATGAGAGTTTCCCTTCACAGGATTATTATGTGTTGAATTAGAAGTGTGGATGATGCATGGCATGCGAAAGAAGGATTGCAGGGGTGATTTGCTAACATGTCAAGCCCTGTTTGGCTACTCATCAATTGGATGAAGCAGAGAATCAATTTAATCGCCACAGACAATTTTCTCATCTTAGCACACCAAGTCGTTCCCCAAGGGTGGCAACCGGTGGCCCACAATTTCAAGATCCTACTTTTAACTTGCCACAACAAGGTGCAGTTTCTTCTAGGCCATTGAGTACCTTTGGAATCCCTTCACAAGGTGGACAACATCAGTATGGAGTACCTGATAGTGCTGACAAGGGCTTTCGGACATGAAAAGTCTGTTACAATGTCTACTCAGGTTTATGGGAGCATTTTAGCCAAGAATTTTACAGCCATGCGACTTGCTGCTGATGGAGAGAATTTTGAGTTTTCGAATCAGGTTCAGAAGCCTCAGTCTGCCAGTAATGGAGCAAATCAAAGAACATTGGAGGTTAAGGATGATAAGAATCAGAGGTACTAGTCTATGCTACAGTTTGCTGCTAACCATCTCCTCCAGATACAGCAGAAGCAGCATCAATTCAGAAGTGTTGATGAGGCACGACATGCCAAGAAGGATTGCAGGGCCTCGTTTTCAAGGATCCCAAGATTTCAGTTATATGTTCGAGCAGTGATGTTGGTCGAAGCAAAGATTATGGTGGATTTCCGCAGAATCCAGCGGCCAAGGACGGATCTATTGTTTAATGTCCAGCTAGCCAATATGTTGATGAGGCCTTTTGGTCCTCAAGGGAGCTTTGAATCTCCTTATCACTGCCAGACTTGAGTGATTTGGCTATGCTTCATAAACTGCCTGATTCTAATCTCCTGATGGATGGTCAAAATTGGAGAAGACAGTCTCCTGCATGGCTATGCTCCCATCTCCGTCACTGGGTGTGATTCGACCAATCAGACCAGTGTCCAGTGCATGGGATGTATTTGATTTAAGTCAATTTAGAGGGAGCCTAAGCAGTCAAGGATTGGTACCGTTTTGCCTGTTTTTGGCTCTCCATTTCGTTCAAAGGCACTTGATGATCAACCTTGGGATGTGGCAAGTTGTCATTGGTACAGGTGGAGGATCCATATTTTTATCGTGTCCGTCGTGTCCCCATCATGCTCATCGTGTACCCGTTAGTGAGAAGACATTAACTACGAGATGTAAGTGTTCATGTTGTTAATCACCTACTTTCTCTGCAGTTTTCCGCTTCATTACCCGAAATTTTAGGAGCAGTATTTTCAACTCTACATTTTAGGTCTGACTGTCATGAAACTTGATTGACTCTTGTACAAATTGATTTTGGAAAAATTTATCCTCAGATTGTATCTCTCCTCTTAATTCTGTTATTCTTTGGAGGGCAAATTCTCGTGGTGAAAATTTCCAACAACTGAAGACCTAAAAAGCACGGATACAGACAGGAGACTCAGACACAACATGACGCGGACACGCGGATACTTTTTTTTTTGAACGGGAAAAAGGGTAGGAGGGGGCAACCAATGTAGCAACCCCCCGTGGGCGTGACCATAGGGGCTCCCGACCCGCTGTGGAATGTCCGGTTGTCCGGTTCAAGCCATAACTACTGTCTGTGTGACAGGCCGTCACCTCAGCACCACCGAGGCCATCACCGCAGCACCACCTGGGTATTAGATGGCATAAGCTGAACTCCGCAGTCCCGCCTGAGGCAAGACTCGAACCTGAGCAATTCATTTGAGAGTGTTAAGACCCTTCCATCTGGGCTACCACCATCGGTGATGACACGCGGATACGCTGTTCCTGTAAAAAATAGGACTCGGACATGTCATGATACGCTAATGTGTATATCACAATATACTTCCAATTTATATACTTGAAAACATAAGATACGATACAATACGTTCTGATTCTTATGAAGAACCTAGTTGGCATGGGACTCAAGAAATCCTTAACATATTCCAATTGAATTTAAAGATAAAAAACAGGAAGCACTATTTTCCCGACTTTTTATATCATAGTGATATTTCAAATTCCGATATTGTTGATAGTCACATGTTAGCTGGTGTCCAAAAGTGTCGATCACATGTTTACTTTTTAGTCATAGAAACCAAAGAAGTGCTGGACACGTTACAGAAAGAGTGTCAGACACTGTCCAGATTTAGATTGTTATGTTATATTTATGGACACAGAAAGTGTCCGAGGGGTGTTGGTGTCTAACACGTCGGACACGGACACGCTACCTTCGTTTTAGTGTCTATGCTTCTTAGCTTATGACATATAGACTCTTCAACGGTATTTTTGGCTCTTCCCTGGATTATCATGTACTTAACTATGAGCAAAATTAGTATTAAAGGCTATTGTTCCGAATAATTTTTAGCCCAACATTTTAGATGACTTCTTTATTGCTTGCTTAATGATATGTGGATAAACAGTCCTGATTGAAGAATTGCTGATTTGTTCATATACTCTTTGTAGCGTTATTGTGTATTCCGTTCGACCCATTATGTGATCGCTTATCGTCTTAGAAGGTCATGTCCTAAATTTGCTCTGCTTCCTATCCATTTTAGTATTTCCTTACACTTTTGGTTTTCCAGAGTTCCATGTGGTAGTTTCCTGGCGGATACTTTCCACTTTTACTCAGAGCTCTGTAATTAGATTTGATAGATGCAGGACATTAAGTATATGTGATTTCATTTCTTTTGGCTGATATTGAGCTGTTCTGTCCTGGAGTGACGTGGTCAATTGCTCCGTGAGAACAGGCCTTGACATGTTAGCAAAATGCTGCTGAGATGAGCTCAACCAGAATGCATGTCATAAGATGAGCTCAACGGGGAACGTGTTTCAAAGGTATTAGACGTACTTATATTCTAAATGCAAACAAAAATGAGCTACATATCCAATAGTATGACCAGTCTGCAATTTTATCCTGACTTCAAAATTTGATGTTTTTGTAGGAGGTTGTTGGACAATTGTGTCCAAAACGACCTTCATTTGCAAGAGAGGAATTCAAAATGCAGAAACGGATCTTATATTCATCTGGACAGGCGCTCTCAGTTGATTACTTGGCTTTCATTTCTTTTCCGCCCAAAAGTAGCACCAAATATTTGAAGCAAAAGTTTCTTTTCTTTTCTCTTCCGCTAGTTGGAAGCAATTTTAAGGTGAATGTAATGCGAACGGGTCTCGTCTCTCCCACTTTGCTTTGTGTTTCGACACCGATGAATGTAATGTATTGAAGAGGTCTCTCTCCCCCCCCACACACACACACGCACGCACGCACACACACACACATCGAAACACGCTTCTTTTACCATATTCTCCTCCTGTGGTTGTGCTGAAGTGTTAATTAATGTTCTGTTTTTGTTTTACTCGAAGCTAAATATTGCACTTCACTATGATTTTCCTTGCAGTGACCAGTGACCAGTGACCACCACAAATGACTGTTTCCATTTCAGTTGGAGAGGTAACCAACCCGCTATTAAAGAAATGGCAGATTTGAAAAAAAAAGAAAAAAAAAACACTCTTTTGTCATTTCGGTTGGGGTTTTTATTTCAGTTGAAGGGGTAACCAACCCGCTATTAAAGATGTGGTAGATTTGAAAATAAAAAAAGAAGAAGAAGAAGAAGAAGAAGAGAGGACATAATAGGTAGTGCCCAAATGCAATAAAATTACTGAGTGCTCGTCGAGGAAGGCTATGTGGTCCCCAATGCTCTTAGCCATAACAAAATGGTCCGAAATAACTATGCAGTGTCAGTGTTGGCATAACCTAAACCAAGTGTTTTTGCTAAAAAAGTATGCTTCAACTTCTTTTTTTGTCCTTATTTGATTTATTTATTTATTTATTGTGTTTGTTTGTTTTGCATCGATTTTTTGTGTATATTATTGGTTCGTCTCGACGAGAGGAATCGAAAAAGGTAAAAGATAATGATTAGAACTCTCAATTTTTTGAATAAAATCGAAAAAAATGTAAAAAATTTGACTTTTTGACTTATTTTTGTCTTTATTAAAAACAAATTAAGCTTCGATCATAATTTTTTACTTTTTTAAGTCCTCTCGCCGAGACGAACCAATAATACACAAAAAGTTTTGCAGATCATATTTTTTTACTTTTTTAAGTCTTCTTGCCGAGACGAACCAATAATACACAGAAAGTTGATGCAAAACTAAAAAACTCGAAACAAAAAAATCAAATAAAGAGGAAAACATAAGCCGCTAACTTTTTAGGCGAAAACACATGAAGAATGCCTCATTTTCTAATGAGTTCCTGAACAAATCTTGACTTTGTTTTATGGGGCTCGGAGACCCGATCTGTGCACCAAATTTCTGTACACGTAGTCTGGTCCTTTAAACTAATGAGGCCCACTTTTGGGTCCCACACAAAAGATCCGAGTCGTTCATTCATCTTATAATCATTTTTCGAGGGGCCCCGCAAGAAATCACCTCAATCGGATATGCCTAAGTGCTTGATCCAAAGCCGACCCCGTTTTATTCAAAAAAAAATTAAATGAAACGGGATGGGCTTTGGATCGAGCACTTAGGCACGCCCGATTGAGGTGATTCTTGTGGGCCCCTCGAAAAATGATTCTAAGATGAATGAACGGCTCGGATCGTTCGTGTGGGACCCAAAAGGGGGTCCCCAAACCGATCTGTACATTTTCTGTGCACCAAAATTCTGTGCCCTTAGAATTATCGTTAGTTTATATGCCTAGTAGATGAAACTACATCCGCAGGGGAAATGACTTTCTTCTTTTTTTCTTAAGCCAAAGGGTGGGAAGAGGGGGCAACTGGCTATGGTAACTGTAGGAAAGGTCAGCGCGTTGGAAAAATTAACAATTGACCAACCTATAATAGCCTGCCACGTGGTAAGACGAAGTTACGATGGGCACGTTAGAGATTAAAGAGAAAGAATGGGGAAGAAACCCCACCGTGAAGGGGTACCCTCGCGGAAGAACAAAAGGACTCGCGAATGTCCTAAAGGAAAGATACCCAGAACAAGAAAACCCTATTTAAAATCTCGTTCTCCTGTCGCAACACCCTCAATAAAGGGAATTGGCGCGACGGGAAGGAGTTAACGCCTACGCGAGCATGCGTATTGAGCTCGCGACTGCACCTGGCCATGAGGCAGGGGTAGGGAAGTCATTGCGAGTATCGAGTTAAGATTTGGCGAGAGCCAAAGGGCTCGCGACCATGCCTAGCACCGCAGGAATAGGGGAGATACAAGTGGCTTGGTGGCTTTAAAGGATTAGGGATCGTCGCGAGGGAATGGCGTGCACTAGATAAGCCAGAGGAATCTTCCTAACGGCCAGTGACGTCACCCACGTTGCCCAAGTATACGGAGAGAGCACGTGTCGTCATATTATAAGAGGAATATCTGCAGCCCAATGATTGGGTGCAGATCCCTATAAATATGAGACATTCCTTCAGAAATTCAGATATAGATTGATTCACTCTTTTGGCACAGAAACCCTAGAGAGAGAAGGTGGCTCAGAGCGCTGGAACTAAGAACCTTGTTCTTGCTGGTTCTCTTGAGTCCATACTCCTACTAGAGCTGTGACTTAAGGATGATGATGATCTAAGAGGAATAGACCAAGTACTGTTGCCTTCTCTTTCTGTGTATTTGGCCTAATTCTTCCCCCCTTTGCACTCTCTGATTCCTGCTCAATCATTAGCTATTGTTTGCCTCTCCAAGTTATGATTATTCGACTAAACCCAAGAACCTATCCTACATAAGGCGACTCCGCTGGGGAGGCTTTCATAGCTGATGGTTGGTACAAGAAGTGGCTTACAATTACAAGGATCTTCTTCACGAACTCTTTTAAGTACCATAAAGCGTCTTCGTCAGCAAGACATGGAAAAAAAACCCCAGTGATAGAGGAAATCCAAGAAGTCGATACTGCACAAATTTTCACTGCTAATGCTGAAACTCTAAGTAATTCGTGATGGACAACAACAAATGCAGCAAAGCCAGAATCAGCTGCTCCTGGCTATCACCCAACTCACTAGGACTATGGTGGCAACTAGAGCTCCAATGGCTCCACCAATGGCCCTACCACACGTGGTGGAGGGAAACCTGGGAGGCCAAGCTCCACAAGTGGCAAATCCGCTTGGAGGAGTAGCTCCTGTTGCCCCCACCAGCCCCACAGCAAAATGTGAAGAATCAACCACATATCGTTCCACCAGTTCAGGCACCAGGAACGCCTGCTGCTAGTGGTGTTGCTCCAACACCATAGCCTCAGGGGTTTCTCACTCTCGCAGACGTACAAGGCCTGTTACAACAAGAAAAAGGCTAAGGCAACTTTGCCAACGTTGCCTAGCCCTGAGATTCAACCACCATACCCTCTTGCGATAATGGCAATGCCATATCCAGAAGGTTACGTCCCTCCAAAATTTATTAAGTTTGATGGAAAGGAAGGAAGTGATCAGGAGCATGTTCATCGTTTCATTGAGACCTTAGGGGTCCATTCTCAGGATGTCAACCTACGATTGAGGGAATTTTGTAAGTCTTTGACTTCTGGCGCATATACATGGTATGTCAATCTGGAACCTAACTCTGTAAACACTTGGGGAAAGTTTCCTATCTGCGAAGGTTTATTCCTGCCTTGGCAGAGATTATTGCACCGTTGGGAGATTTGTTAAAAGAGAAAGTAAGGTTTGAGTGGAAAGACAAGCACCAACTGGCCTTTGAGAAGGTCAAGGCGGTTTTGGCCTCACCGCTTGGTTTCGCCACAAAAAGGCAAACCCTTAATTCTATACCTGACTTCAACCGCGAGGTCAATTGGGGCATTACTTCCTCAGGAAGTGGAGGGTATTGAGCGGCCTGTATATTATATCAGTCGAAAAGTGTAGGGGGCAAAGGAACACTACACCCCTATTGAACGCCATTGTTTGGCACTTGTCATTCAAAGTTCAGCTCGTAACCAGAAATGATCCAATAAGGTACCCCCTTTCTCGCCCTGTGCTTAATGGAAGGGTAGCGAGATGGCTGCTAGCACTGGCAGAATTCAATATAGTGTGCGTTGCACCACGAGCAATCAAATGCCAAGCCCTTGCAGACCTTTTGGCCCAGTTTCCCAGTGGTGAGTGCGAGCCATTAGCAGAATCATTACCAGGAGATGATTTCGAAGCGTTAGCAGCCAGCTATGAACAAGAAAGCTAGACCCTAAGCTTCGATGGGGGCAACCGGAGGCAATTCAGCAGGAGCGGGTGTCACGTTGCAAAGCGACAGTGGTGCAAAGGAGTACCTATCATACAAACTTGCATTCCAATGCTCTAACAATGAAGCTGAATACGAGGCACTTATTCTAGGACTACTAGCGGCCAGAGAAAAGGGAATCAAGAGACTTAGAATTGTTGGGGATTCAAAGCTAATTGTTCTGCAAAGTGAAGGCGTCTATGCTTTAAAAGAAGCAAACCTCGTGCCATACAAGGCAACTGTTCAAAGACTTAGGAGTGACTTTAATGATATTAGTATCATTCATAAGCCAAGGTCTGAGAAGGTTCCCTGACGCGTTAGCTACCTTGGGTGCTAAGACAGAGTTTGAAGGGGACGCAGTGGCCATTGAAATCACTAAAAAGACTGAGCCCTCATTTGTTGAGGAAGAAGACAATCATACGGACGAGGGCTGCCGCGAGCTCGTAAAAATACAGATCGCAACGGGGAATGGAGAAACCCCCATGATGACCCTATCACAGTTTACCATTTTAAGGGGTGAATTGTACTTTCGCGGCCCTCAAGGGTGGCTCGCGAGGTGCATTAACAACACAGAGGCTTAGGAGAAATTAAGAGAAGTCCACGAAAAGACTTGTGGAGAAAACGACATTGCGCTGTACAGGAGAGTTTAGCGCCAAGACTATTATTGGCCTACAATGAAGAACGACGCCGCGAACGTGCTCAAAAAGTGCCCCAACTGCTCACTCTATGAAATTGAACATGAGTGCAATTTCTCCAGTGAAGAAACAGATTGGAGGCATAAATATATTGACTATCTTAAAGAAGGGGTCCTCCCTGTGGACCCCGGCAGTATTCGAGAAGTGCAGCGTTGCGAAAAAAGATTCTTCGTTAAGGATGGCCAGTTGTATAGAAGGGCCCTTGATCACATCCCCTTGAAGTGCTTATCCAACAATGAAGCAGAAAAAGTCTTGCACAAAGCTCATGAGATGGAGCACCAGGGGGGAAGGAAGTTGTATGAGCAAATAACCCATCTTGGATACTACTGGCCAAGGATGGAAGGAGATTGTAAGAACCATGTCCGCAGATGCCACGCGTGCCAGAAACATGGAGATAAAGTAAATGCACCCTCCATTGAGCTCCACCATATCCGGGCGCCCTACCCCTTTCACACATGGGCAATGGATTTAACTGGCGCTATCCATCCCTCCTCGGGAGGAAATCAGTGGATCCTAGTGGCAACTGAGATCACTACGAAATGGGTAGAGGCAGTCCCTTTAAAGCGTGCAATTGGCGACGTGGTGGCTAATTTTATAAAGGAAAATATTATCTGTAGGTTTGGAATTCCGAGGGTAATCCTCTCTGATAACGGTAGCCCCTTCGTGAATAGACAAGTGAAAAAGTTGCTTGCATCCTACGGAATTTGTCAGAAAACCTCAACGCCTCATTACCCTCAAGGGAATGGGCAAGCAGTGGCTACTAACAAGTCCATTGTTAGGATTTTGAGCAAACATTTGGATGATAAGGGGGGAACTAGGGCTGAGCACCTCCCTATTGCTTTGTGGGCTTACAGGACGGCTAAGAGGAAGTTTACGCGAATGAGTCCCTTTAGTTTAGTCTATGGTGCAGAAATAGTGTTGCCCATAGAGATAAGTGCCTTCTGCACGCCTCGCACTATCTACGAAAGTGACTGAAGGGGAGTGAAGGGCTAATCTCGAGGCATTGGAAGAAAGGAGGGAGGTCGCGGCTGAGAACCAGGAAAAATATTGGCAATCAGTGGCCAAGTATTACAACAAAGGCGTACTCGCGAGGGAGTTTAAGGTTGATGACCTGGTCTGGAAATCAGTCCGTGGGGTCATGCAAAACTAGAAGCTCCCAAAATTCACCCCAAAGTGGGAAGGTCCTTATGAGGTGATCTAAGCCTTCTGAAAGTGGGCACTACAAACTCGCGAGAGTCAATGATGGATTCCTCAGTGGGCCAATTAACGTGAAGTATATGAAGAAGTATTACCCTTGATATGGGTTTGTTTTCTCTTTGAAGTAAGTGGATTCATTTACATTTGAAATCACTTCTTGTTCTAATTTTTGCTCGTTCGCAACTAAATGTAATCCAGGGCTGTCAATTCGTCGTCCTTTGGAAGAAATTATATGGTTGAAATTATGAATGAGAATGCTATCCCTTTTATTTCAAAATTGTGTTCTATAAATGATGTTTCCTTTTTTTTTTTTTAAAGTTATTCATAGGAACATAACGGAAATATGGCAAAGGAAAATGATAGAATGAATTAAACACCCACGGTGGTGACCTCGTGACACAAAATTGTGTTAGCACAGGGGAAAATTTCACCCTTCGCGGAGTAACGAAAGTACAGAGCAAAGTATTGACTCACGCTCAAGGCCTCTGAATGTTGTGAATTAAATAGGTACCAAAGCAGAATTCTCTTTGGAATACTGACTCTAAGAGTTAGAAAATCCTCGTGACGGCCATTTACCATAATTACATGGAATTCTTAATATGATTTGATATTAAGGCCCTAAACGAGTGATGTGAATTAACGCTATCTTGAGTAACGAGACTTTATCATTGTAAATAAGGAAAATGATAAATGATAATGAATGGCATGAAAGATGGCCTCGTCATTAACCCCCTACGCGACAATAATAAAAGATGGCCTTGGCACATTTAGGCAACACTTGTAACAATAAGTGACAACAACTCATAGACAAAAAATTATAAGATACTTCATTGGTATTGATGTCATGCGTACAAATTCGTTTCCAAGGGGAAAAAGGGCCCAGCTACTCGCTCAGCTTAGGAGAAATCAAGTCGGTCTGTGGAAGGATGGGCTCATCATCACTCAGTGTCACTTTTGGTGCGGCCTCCAAAACTTGATGCTCTTGGACGAGCAGTTCGTGACTCGCTTCTAAAGCATAGACCTTCTGTTTAGCTTTAGCGAGCAGTCGCTCATACTTCTCTTTCGCCTCCGCAATCTGCGCTGCGCTCGTGTGGATCTTGGCAAGGCTCGCGAAGAGGGTCTTTGTTGAGCGAATTCTCTCTAGGTACTCGCGAAGCCACCCCAAGTTGATTCCAAACACTTCCATGTCTTTGATGGAAGAAAGGACGTCTTCATACTTCTCCTCCGTCAGATCTTTCACTTTTAGCCTTTGCAAACACATTACCGTCTCAGCGAGCAACTCAAACAGTGTACCTCCCATGAGACGACCAGCGGTGCAGTTGGCAAAAGTTTGAGGATATTGCTGCTCCAAAGCACGAAGAACTGGGGCGCTGCAGGATTTGATACTCCATTGATGATGACCTTATGTGTCAGAAAGTAAGGCATATGTGGGAAGCACAAAACTGGATACTCCGTGCTGACCCTCGTGCCTAACCACGGTCCCCTGAAACTTTGAAAGTTGCTCGCGCTGACTGTCATCTGCGAGAGTTAACTTTGAGTGAGATGGGTGGCCTGACGAAAGCAATTTAGAAGGGGTGGGTTCTGAAGCATAACCACTAGTGCGAAAACCCTCTTCTGAGAAGGGCACCCCCCATTCCAAGACTGTCCTTGGATCAACGGTTAGCGAGAGCTCCGACATGGATGATCTCAGTGAGGACAGCGAAGTGGATAATGAGGACTCCGGGGACTCCAAAGGTAAGTCTAGTAGTGACATATTTGCAGGAATTGAGGACATCTTCCCCCTTCCACTTTTCTCGGGTACCAGTACTACCGCACCTTCGCGAGGAGGAGATGGTGTCTTGTCTCGCGGAGGGGACGAATAAGTTGTAGCTAACTTTTTTTTCAGTTTCTTCTTCTTCTTCTCCGATACAGAACCACCCTCAGTGAGACTTACATCGAATGGAGGAGGCTCTATCCCAGGAGACCTCGCTGGAGATTCGATTTCCTCCGCCGGCTCTACATTCATTGTCTCCATTTCCTCCTCAGAAGCCTCAATCCTCTCCACTTCTTGTACCTCCTTGAGTTCATTGCTCCCACACCAACGTCCCCAGCGGTCCCTGAGCCCCTGGAGCGGCCACAGTATATCCCTCACTAGTTATTTGCTCAATAGTCTCCTTCACGATCTCTCTCGCAACATCAAATGCATTAAACTCATCGATTTGTGAAACATTTGATCTCGCGGCCTTGTCCGCCTCACCACCTGAATCTGGAGCGCTGCGAGGTTGTTATTTAGCAGGATTAGGAGCTGCTCCTTCATTTCCATAGCTCGCATCAACCTTAGAAGCTCCCTCTGGAGGGGACACTTGTGGACGCCCCTCCGGTGGTCTCGTCGATTTGGAGTCGCCACCCGGGTTTTAGCGGATTGTCCCCGAGGAACTGAACTCGATTGACTCGTGCCTCATTCAATGGATAAGGATTACTGGCCCGTCATCACCATACTATCTTAGGTTCAGGAGCTCAGTTACGCGAGGGGAAGGGTTTTACGGCACCCCCCTCGCCCGATTTGAAGACCGGTCTCTACTTGACTTTTGTGGGATCATGGGAAATGTTTATAATTCAACTTTGAACGAGTACGGGCAATGGGAGCCAAGTAATGATGCTAACACAACAACGGTTTATGGTGTAGACATGTGCAAATTGAACTACATGATAGATGATGATGACATGCAAATGTGTACTAATAAAGGCAACAAACAACAAGAGATAGTGTTAGTACACATTGTACAGTAGCAAAATAGCCAGAAATGACTCAACCAACAAACACAAGGCAAGAAACCAATCTGATCCTCTAGCAGAGATTTGAGCGCTCAAAGCTCCCCTCAATCACACATGCTCATGATGATTCTGATCTGATAAAAACACATTTTATGTACTGTTTCTCACTTGAAAATTGATCTACGTTGGTTAAACAGAATGAGATTGTTATAATAACAGATGTTGAAGCATGTCAATGAGCCAAACATGGGAAGAAGCCCTGAGTAAGCAAGAGTATAACATTAAAAGACTTTCCAGAATACACAAAATGCAGTATGCAAGCCATAATAGTGAAAATATTCGATAAATCTGGAAAACAGTTTGAGCGCTCAAAGATGCTTTGAGCGCTCAAACCATCTCCATGGCTTGTGTATTATGATGTTTCCTTGCCCTTATTTGGATCATTAACAACCTCAAACAATATACAATAATGTAAATGTACTTGATGAACCAGAAACATTGACAAAATAAACATAAAATGCTTGCATGAGTGAGAGATGAGTATTGGGCCATGCATAAGCATGATTAGAATGAGAGGGAGAAGAGATCAGGTTGGCCTAGCCAAACAACAACACACACACACTACATGAACTGAAAACAGAATGCAGAACTGAAATAAACAAGATTCAAATGCCAAAACTGAACAAGGTTTGAGCGCTCATTGTGTCATAGACTAAGCGCTCAAACCCCATTCAAGGGTTTTGAGCTTCTGTGATTTCTGGCCATTATTTGGTGCTTTTGTGAGCTTAGACAATCTGATCATTGTTCAAAAGAGTGAGATACACTTATTCATCCCACAAACAAAGCTTATTCATTGCTTGATGATGATAAAACATCATTTCCATGGTTTTTGGCTTCATTGATCAATGATCAAGAGTGAAGTTAGCTGATTTGAGAGTATTTAAACCAACCAAAAGCCATCAAATGAGTAAAGAACACAATGCGTATAACTGAACGTTACAGCGTACCTTTCTTCATGGGCATGATGCTTTATTTATAGGTGTGAGTTACTTGTTGATTAAGGCCTCCTTGCCCTAGTTTCCTATTTGCATTAGGGAACGTTTCCTAATAGGACTCGTCCTATTAGGTATAACGGTGCTATATCTTGCAAGATCTTCTTACTGCAATAGAACTCCTTTCCATATAGGTCTCCTTCCTATGTGGCTTTGCAACGTATTCCTAATTGCACTAGGAATATCCACGTTGATCCCTATAATCGGGGGACATCCTCTTTATCACATAAGAGATTGCCCCAGATCTTTCTAGAAGGCTGCACCGCCCTGTATTCTTAAGGCGGTCCTAGCTGTTATGCCACATAGCTCGGCATGGTCCATACAAGGTCTAGTCCATATATGCCGAGTTGTACCGAGCTGAATCATGTAGTCTCATAATGCAGCCCTGGTTATATTCGTAGCTTAACAAACTCGGCCGTGTCCTAAGACACCCTCAAGTGGTTACTGTGGAGTTATTTCACCTTCACTTGGTGTTTCTGTTTGGTCCTGACCCTATTCGTGGTCAAGCATGTTCGCATAGGGTTAGGGAACCCTTATATAATAGCGCCGAGCTAAGTACCCTCTCGTGGTGGCTACCCCGAACACGTGATTTGTTATTTCCACGGGTAATTGGATTTTACGCACTCCAATTGCTCCCTAGCTCTACTCATCATTGTCGTTCTTCAATGGTGTGCAGAGCTCATTGTATGTCATGGTTTTCTTTGAATGGTCTAATACTTTTTTTTTTTTTTTGCATGTCCCTCCCTCACGTGGGGGACGAAATTTCTTTTGCATTAAATGTGAAGTGACTCGTTAGTTTCCAGATAAGCCCAAAAGACTGTTCTGGCTGACGTTACTCGAGTGTCACGCCATACTTTTGGGGGGTTTTGGGCAGGATAATGATTGCATTTAACCTAAAACCCTCAAAACTCATCTGTTTCCTCTATTTTTCTCATTTTCTCGTCAGAAACAAGAATTCAAGAGAGAGAAAAAGAAGGTCATTCTGCCATTATCGTCGTCCCAGAGCCTGATTTTACCAAAAACCTCCAAAAATCCGTCTCCATTCTCGTTGGAAAATCCCCTTTTTAAGCTCTCATTTTATCCCTGTAAGTACTTTTACTCCTCCTCTCTATCATTCCATAGTCTGCAACTTCCCCACATTTTTCGTTCTTTCTCTGGGTTTCAATAGTGAACCCTAACTGATTGCAAATGGGTAAGCTTAAAAGACTTCTTAGTAACCCTTAGAAAATACGAGAATTTCGTCAAAAATACGAAATCCCTATAGATGTCCAGTTTCGTTTAAATGGCCCCAACGATTTAAGAGAGTATGGGCAAACTCGAGAGAAAATTCACATTCCCCTAATCTTCATCGTAGAAGGTGATCTCAGATTCCCCCTCCATCCTTTCTTCCGAGAGGTTTGTAATAGGTGCAATTTGAACCCTATGCAATTGTGCCCTAATTTCGTTAGGGTTGTCATGGGCGTGCTTGCCCTGAACAGACTTCTCAACTTAGGACTAAATTGGTGGGATGTTCACATCCTCTATAGTGTAGTCGCTGCCAACGAAAATTTTTACTACTTCAAAGCT
Organism: Vaccinium myrtillus; assembly: GCA_016920895.1. Lineage (NCBI taxonomy): Eukaryota > Viridiplantae > Streptophyta > Magnoliopsida > Ericales > Ericaceae > Vaccinium > Vaccinium myrtillus. The sequence goes on from CM029271.1 coordinate 15,083,694, forward strand.
AGGGATAACAATCAGAAACTCATCACCGACCTACCCAATTTCTCCAAAGGTGAAGGTGGCGATTACCTTGTTATTACTTGGGAGCCCAGAGATGCTGACGAAAATACTATTTGTTTTTCTTGCCCCACGGCCGTTGGTCGGTTACGTTAGTATTCACCCCTGTCCATTCCTGGTTTTCCTTTGATCTTCATATGTTCTGCTTTACTAACAGTTGTTCTCTGTTTTGTTTTGTAGCGAGTAATCTAAACGAACATGGCCATCTGAATCACGTCGGGCTACACCGTGAAGATATTGCTACTGCTTTGTACTTCAACGGGTTTGAACCAACTCCTGTTGGTCTGGGCCGAGCGGCTCATATCCTGCTCGGATACACCCCCTCGTACTGGGAAGGAGTCAGGAGGGTTGGAGAACCCCGCTCGAGGCACCCCTGGCCCCCAGTAACTGTACCAACAATACCTATTCCCCATGCTGACCGAGGACAAGCTAGGTCTCGTAGAAGTCAATCAAGAGTCAGAGTTACTCGTCCCAGAGCTTCAATGGACCCTCAACAGCAGATCACGATTGTCAGCCGCCTGGAAATCCAAACTGTCATCCCTATTATTACTTCGAGGGATTACGAACCAAGCACATCTGGAGGAGGAGTGGAAGAAGGAGGAGGGAGATAGGATCAACCTGGAGGCCCTTACTATAGCCGACCAAAGCGAGTCGTCCTCCCGCGGTTACTCCCTTTCTCAAGACTCTATCATGCCCCTGCAACCGATCAACCTGCTCGACGAGTTGGGCCTGGACACCCCCTTCTCTCCTACTCCTCCCACTAATACTCAGGTTAATCCTCCTCCCTCGGTGACTCTTGATCCTTCCAATCAGCAAAGGGAAAAAAGACCCCTTGAGGATCCCACCAATGTCTAGCCTCCGCCTCAAAGGCAAAGGACTGAAGAGACAAGCTCGAGCCAACTCGTAACTGCTTCCCCAGCACCTCTTCTCTAGTGGTCCCTCGTCCTGGCCCGTCCAGATGGCACTCCTCTTACCACAGCCGACAAGGTGGCATCACCTAATGTTGCTTTTGCCATTTCCAGGGCTGCTCTCCTCCCTCTAGACATGGAGAACGAAAAGAACCGCACATATGACAGCCTAATAAAGTCTACACTGCAATCCAGTGTCAAGGTATGTGTTTCCTACTTATACTGTCATTTTTTCCTTGTAGATTTTCCTTATACCTTATCCTTTGCGTATACTTGCAAATCATGCAGAAGGTCACAACTGGCTTAGACCGTGCCAGAGAGAACAAGAAAGAGCTTAAAAGAGAGGTCGGGATTCTCCAGAAGAGGGCGGAGAAGGCTGAAAGTGACAGTGCTCAACATGCCCAATCATTGAGGGAGGCTCGGGATGAGGCGGAGAGGCTGAAGGAGGAGAATGCCGAGCTAAGGAGAAAGGCTATCGAAGCTGAGCAAGACTTGCGCCAGCAGCTGGTGGCACCACAGGCTAAGGCAGAGGCTGAGTATGACCGCGTAGTGACGGTGGTGACTGCAAACTACAGGGCTCAAATGCCTGCAGTGAAGGATCGCATCTGGGGGGCAAGTTGGACGCGTTGCCTGACCAAGGTAGGGGTGTCCCATGATTCCCCTCACTGGGTGAACATGGAACTTCCTACCCAGATGCAGACCCCCGCTAAAAGTGCTCTGCAGGCCGAGGAGAGTCAACCTCAACCGCAGGTAGCTCCTTCTGGAACCCAGACCCCTGAGTCCTAGCCTTCTGCCAACCAGATTGCCGACATTCCTGAAGTGACCCAAGATGGTGCTGACCTCACCCAAAAGGAAGGTGACGGTAGCATTATTGAAGCCACTATTGAAGATGGAATTGCTGACCCCACTCTTGCCACAGTTGCTGAAGAGCACAGTGAAGAGGCCTAGGTGCCTGTTTTATGTTCCTGTGTGAAACTCTGTTAGTTTTTGCTTGGCCCTGCGTGGCCTATTCTGCCGTGTGTGGCTTGTTGATTTTTCGTTCGCAAATCAAGTTTTTTCGTACTTCATGCTGTTTGGTCTTGCTTAAGTATTTTCGTACTTATATATAGTCTAAGTTTTTGGTCGTACTTAGAAAATGTTAGTTTGCAATTGTCGGTGCAAACCTTTCCTTCCTAAGTGTTTTCATACTTAGGAAGTTTACCAAGGTATTTCGTACTTGGATGTTTGCAATAATCGTTGCAATCTTAAGTTTTTTCATACTAAGGAGAAAATCTGAATCTGAATTTTCTCATATTCAGATATAGTAACATTGATGCTAAATGCATACTCATACCCTGCTCCCCATTAAGAATCAAAAAATTCATAGTCCTTTTGGTTCGTATTAAACACAATCTTAGATAACAAAGGAGAAGTTTTATTCATATCTAAATTGAAAATCCAATAAACAAAAACCGAAGAGAAATGTCTAGATAATAAATGTTGGTGATTTTATTCGTAATCCCAACTAAGAATCGAAAAATGTGACTATATTCGAATTCATTTAAAAAAAAGTGTGATTATATTCGTAATCACAAAGAACCATATCACAGATAAAATTTTCTAAGATTTTGTACGTTCCATGATCGTGGAACTGAATCTCCATCTAGGTCGGCCAGACAATAGGCCCCAATACCAACAATTCCAGGTCAAGGTCCAAATAGCTTTTTAGGGAATCTAGGAGGAAATGTTCCTCCATAATTCGATATTTACAATGGCTACAAGATTTTGTATATATATATCTATGGATCTAAAGTGAGTTGTGATTATAGCCAAAATGGTTTGTGTATACAAAGAAGTAGGAATAGCCTCTGAAAAATAGGATTAGCTAAGACTTTCCTCAGAACTAGGTCTCCCACTTTGAATTCCCTTGGCTGCACTTTCTTGATATAGCTTCTTTGTAGCTGCTCCTGGTACGCTGCCAAGGTTATCAATGCTCGTTCTCTCTTCTCCTCAGCGAGATCTAACTGCTCGGCAAGGGCTTCATCGTTGCCACCTAATTCTACCAGAGCAGTGCGGTTGGTCGACAGACCCACTTCAAGTGGAATAACAGCTTCTGTACCATAAGGGAATATGGCGTTTCTCCCGTAGATCGTCGTGGAGTGGTCCTGTACGCCCAAAGGATAATTGGTAGCTCATCCGGCCATTTTCCCTTTTTGCTTCCTAATCTCTTCTTCAAACTTTTGAGGATAGTCTTGTTAGAGGCCTCTGCTTGCCCATTACTCTATGGGTAGGCTGGGGTGGAGTAATAATTTTTTATGCCGTACTGAGAACAGAAAGCTTTAAACTTTTTTCCAAATTGAGACCCATTGTTCGAGATAATCAAATATGGGACTCCAAACCTTGTGATGATCTTGTTGCAAACAAATTTTTCCACCATGGCTTCTATGATTTTAGCCAACGCCTCACCCTCTATCCATTTCGTGAAATAGTCTGTGCCAATGAGGAGGAATTTTCGTTTCCCTATTGCCATGGGGAGAGGACCCACGATGTCCAGTCCCCATTGTGCAAATGGCCATGGACTGGTTAAGGGCAGGAGATCTTCTGTCGGTGCTCGGATTAGAGGTGAGTACCTTTGACACTTCTCACAGGTTTTGACAAACAATTTGGCATCTTCCTGCATGTATGGCCACCAATATCCTAGGGATATTGCTCGGTGGGCAATGGATTGTGCTCCTGAGTGGCCTCCACACGTCCCAGTATGAATCTCATGTAAGAACTTCTGCACTAGAGCTAGATGTACACATAACAGGTACAGACCAAGGAAGGATTTTCTATAAAGTTTACCTTCTAGGAGAGCCAAAATCGCACTGCCTTCGTATTGATTTTGTGTGCCTCCCTTTTATCCTCTGGCAATGTCTCATCTCTTAGGTATGCCACTATGGGATCCATCCAACTTGGCCCGAGCTCTGTTTCCATCACCACCTCCACAGTTCGGCCTATACTTGGCTCACTTAAGTAATCCACAGAGACTGTTCGGCGGAATTCAGTATTGATAGTTGAACCCAAACAATCAAGGGAATCTGCATGTGCATTTTTTCCTGAGCTGATCTGCTGGATATGGACTTTGTCAAACTGATCAAGCAAATCTTTGGCTGCTTCTAAATACACCGCCATCTTCACGCTCTTTGCAGCATATTCCCCTGAAAGTTGATTGACAACCAATTGTGAATCATAGAACACTCTTAACTTACTTACCTTGAGGTCTAAAGCACTCCTCAATCCAGCAAGCAGGGCTTCATATTTTTCCACATTGTTGGTGGCACTAAATCCCAGTCTCAATGCTTGTTCGAGCACCAAGCCTTCTGGCGAGAAGAGTACGATGCCAGCTCCTGAACCTTTATTGTAAGCTGACCCATCAACAAATAGCTTCCATTCGTTTGTATCTGGCTCAGCCACTCTCGTTAGTTATTCGGGGATGGTGCCTCATTCCTTCTCATGGAGAGGTGGTGGTGGTGCTACTGCCGGGGAGAACTCGGCTATAAAATCGGCCAAACTTGCCCTTTGATCGCCGTTCTAGGTTGATAATCCAAGTCGTACTGACTTAGTTCAATTGACCATTTAGAACTTCTCCCATAGAAGTTTGCTTTTCGTAGCAGGGCCCTCAATGGGTATTCTGTAAACACTATGATGGGGTGGGCCAAGAAATAGTGTGGCAGCTTTTTTGAAGTCGTAACAAGGGCGAGCACCAGCTTCTCAAGTGGTAGATAGCGTGTCTCTACATCGAGCAACGTTTTACTTACAAAGTAAATAGGAGCTTGCTTTGTCTCCTTTATTCGTAGGAGGACCGAGCTAACAGCATGCTCGGACACTACTAAGTACATAATTAGTCGCTCCCCAACTTCCAGAGTAGAGACCAGGGGTGCTGCAGATAGGTAAGTCTTTAATTCTTGGAATGCCTATTCCTGCTCGGCTCCCCATTCATACCTTTCCCTTTTCTTCAGAAGTTGGAAAAATGGCCTGCACCTATCTAAAGACTTGCTGCCACGCCCTCGATTTTTCAACAATAAAAAAAATAACTAAATAAACATTTTTAGAAATAAAAAAATGTCCTACTTCATACATTTTCTTCTTTTATCCCACCACAACGCTTCATCTAAAAAAAAGGTACCCGTATCCCTTTGGAAAGACATGAATAGAAAAGATAAAATGATTACATTCTTCCAAACAAAAGGAATTTTTTTAAAAAAATAATGTTACAAACCTATCTTAGTTTTATTAAAAATATATGATCATCTCACAAAAGAATATATACTAAGTTTCAATAAGAGACAATGATCAATGATGCCTTCAAAAGATTTCATGCACTCCCAATGTACTTCACGCCATGCTCCTCATCAAAAACCTGAAAATTGATAGGTTGAGCTACAAAAGCCCAGTAGGAAAATCTCTAACACAAACTTGATATATGTATGTGGTGAAAAATGAAAGTGAGTGAACTTACAGTGCATAAGACTGATTTTGATAGTCCTTCCTTTAAATACACGTCTCGTCACACAAACAAATACACCCTCGCGCACACTCGACACCACATATACGCAACAACACTTGAAAGTCTCAAACTTATCGGAAGTAGTCTATATCATTTAATTTTCACTTCAACACCGCCATTAGCATCACCACGGCTTTGTCCCAATCTTTTCTCTAACAATCAACTCTTTTACTTCTCAACACACACAAACACTCGTCTTTCAACATAACCACGCATTTTGATTTCTTCGTTAGATATTTCCTCAACATCGAGATACCTCTCATAGAATGTACAACGATTACCACAAAACTCCCAACTCCACAAACACAATCAAATCAACGAGGGAATGTAAGGAACAATACACAACAAACAACACATAACAACAACACACAACAAACAACACACCACACCCAACTCCATGAACATAACAACTCAATTAAGGAGTGTAAGAAACTAGAGGATTAGACACATGACAACCCACAAACAGTTCCACTTATTAAGAACTCAACACATCAAGCATCACCCGGAACTCTTTGGGTCAAGTGTAATTCCGTAATTTCACCACGGGTTTGACTGGGAAGAAGTAGTCCTTGCTAAATTGTATCAACTTTTGGATAATTCTGGGGTAAGGGCAAATGATGGAACCAAAGATACTCTTGTCTGGAAAGGCTATCACTAAAAAAACTTCTCTTTAAAATCAGTATATGATCTGGCCAGTCCTCATGCCATTGTGACAAATGCAGCTTACGATTTAATTTGGAGGAATGTAGCACCCTATAGAGTCCAATGCTTTGGATGGTTAGTTCATTTGGGAAGAGTTAAAACTGGAGAGTATTTACTAAATGTTGGTGTGATTCATAATGCTCATGATGTTGTATGCAAGTTTTGTGGTTTGGAAATGGAATCTTTAGATCACCTATTGCTTCAATGTGATAAGGTATGGGGTGTATGGTCTAATATTCTTCAGTGGTGGGGAATTCAATGGGTAACACCAAAATCTATTGTGGACTTATTGATTTGGTGGAACAATTGGAGCATGAATGAAGAGAAGAGCATTATTTGGGATTGTATCCCACTTGCAGTCATGTGGTCTCTTTGGAATAGAAGAAATGCTTATATCTTTGAGGGAACTGCACTTGATTGGGATGAGATCCTGGAAGCAACTAAAATCAGAGTTGTTCTTTGGGTGAAAACAAAGAAAGGTGGATGTGGAGACAACTACTCTATGGAAGACTTCATTTACAGGCTCCCAAGCATCTTGCAGGCCTTATAATTTTCCAGAAGGGGACTGCTTCTATAAAATAAAATGACTATTATCTGAGGTATTGGGTCTTAGGGATCAGTTAATCCTCGGGGCAGCTTATGGTCTTTCACCTTGGATGCTACTGAAAACATCTTCTGCTTCTTTGGAGATTGTTCCAGTTTGGCAAGTGGAGCTGACTCAATACTGACTGCCACGATGAAAGATGTTCGGATTAGTGATTGGATGGTGATTTTTCAATCTAGCTTTCTCTAATGCTAATGTAGATCTTGGTTGTAGTTGTCTATCTTGGTTTTATTTCCCTTTGGTTGACCTCTTGTTAACCTTTGTTATCTCCCTTCGGGCTTTGGCGGCATTTGATTGTCGCGGGGTGGGGTGCCAACCTTGTTGGGTCGCCTCCTCGCGTTGTGATGCCTTTCGCCTTGGCCCTTAAATCTTTGTAATGTGTTTTCAAAGATTTAA
>CM029271.1:15091885-15221540 GCA_016920895.1 Vaccinium myrtillus
AAAACTTGGGGAGGGGGTAGAACAACAACAAACAACAACAACAACAATAATAACAATAACATTAACAAAACTCATCTAGTCCCCAATCATTGAGGGTATGGGCAGGGAATGATTGGAGATAGACCTAACCTAGCAATATGCATAAAGTGGATGCTCTCAGAGTACCACTAAAACAGTGGTCCCCTTAAACCTCCAAGAACCGAGGAGCTACATGGACATTTTGCTGCAGAACCATGCCATGAAATCCAACTAATGTCTAGGTGCCAATTAATTAGCCTTGGCACTAGGTGATGCCTGGCCGCCCGACTAGCGCCTAGCGGCTTAGAACATTGAGAAAGGGAAATGATTTTGGCACTCCAAATTTTGATAACCACACTCTAATATTGGTCTTTTAGTGTTCACGATGTGTATTTTGAACACTAAAGAACAAATATTAGAGTTTAGTTAATCCATTAACAAAAAGTGGAGTGCCCAAATGAATTACCTATGAGAAAGAGTTTGACATTACCATGTGACGTCAAAGCTTGTGCCTTGTGGGTCCGCCTCAAGGGGTCCTAGCTTTTGCACAATTACATCATGATATGATGAATAAATTCATATTTAGGAGAGATTATCCAATACCCCTGAGCACCGTCACGTTATATCTCACGCTCCCTTTTCACCGCACAATCGAATGGGACCTACATACTTGTCTTGAACACCCAAAAAATATGGGATGGAAAAGAGGTCTAGGGCACCATGTGGTGGTGCGCCAAGTACATTGAATAACTTTTTACATTATGAGTAAAAAGTTTATTATACTTAATTCAGATAATGGTTTAGTGTAATGTGCCCAGCATATTTGTGGATTTCATCCCGAAAGTTTATGACTTTCCCAAAATATAATATTTATCTACATAGGTAGATTTTATCTTTTTAAAAGTGTCATTTTTGTTAATTATATAGAGGGCACTATTTAAGAAATTCACATCCAAGCCCAACTATTGCCGCACAAAAAGTAAACAATACTATGGGTACCGACCCATAGTGTATAATGCACAAATGGGTCTATGAGACCCACGCTTTCGGGTAACAAATAATGATCCGAACCGTCAATCAATTTTAAAATAATTTTTCAAATAGTTTCGAAACAAAGTCATCTGAATAAGATAATAGTAAGTGATTGATCTAATTTTCCACCTTTTCTTCAAATTTAATCTAGAATTCCTGAAAAATAATCCAATTAACCAAAAACATTTCGGAGCAAGTTGAAAATTAGTTTAAAATTAAGAACAACTCGGATCATTTGTGAGTCCCCAAAATCACACCCATATATGCAGCGCACCATGCGGTAAACTGAAAATTCTAGTGGGAACGGTAATGTACAGACAGCGTGCGAGCTCACTTTTGGGTCCCACACAAATAATCCAAACCAATCCAAACCGTAACAAAAATAAGCTTAATTGGATTCTGAATAAAAACTTGGAAGATTGGATAAACCACTTATACAGTTACACAATATCCAATTGACTTAATTTTTTGTAAGGCCATTTAAAAAATTAATTTAAGAATTTTAAGTCTAATGAAGGGGTTGGATTGAAATTTAGACCCAAAAATAGCCCCATGTGCCCCTCTGTGCATTATTGGTACTCCCAACAGTACCCATAGTCAATGGCACAAATTCTTTGAAAAACACATGCAAAAAGTAAACTTCAACTAAATAATCCTCTATCAAAAACATCACCAATTAGCAAAATGCAGAAAGATCAATAAACCCATTAAACAAAATGCAGAAAGATGAGAACAAACCGGTTTAGAGAAATTGATCCGAATCTCATTCCCACGAAGAACACTCCCTTGAAGACCCTTCACGGCCGCCTTGGCATCCTCAATTCGATTGAAATAAACGAAGGCGTAATTCCTCGACGGAGTCGGCGCCGTAACGCTGTGAACATTGCCGTACTTTGAGAACAGATTCTTCAAATCAGAATCTGTCACCTCACTTGATAGGTTTCCAACCCATATATCGTTTGACGGGGTTTTTGTTTCGGGTGCCATTGTTTTGCGATTGAATTGATTCCCTAGAAACGAAAGAAGAACACAGATAAGACAGCAGATCCATCCCACCCGACTGTGGAAATTTTCTTTGAATGCAACCACTATTTCTAGCGCCTTCTCACTTTGTTCAATCCATATTTCCAAAAAGATTTTTTCCTCATATCTCATCTCTCTAATCATTAATCATATTACTCTCTCTACTCATACTTCTTTATCCAATCATTATTCTCATTTCTCTCTCTATCTCTCTCCAATTATTACACCTCTCTCTAATGATTACTTTTTTCAAAAACTCATCCAAACACTATCTCAAAAATATTTCCTCAAATATTTTTCTCAAAACTCTCAACCAAACACAGCGGGTTAATTTTTATTTGGATTATTTTCTCATGTATCCTGTAAAACATCAATCTAGTTGTATATAGATGAGTACTTTTCAAATTTTTAATGTAGATTGGGTTCAAAATTCTTACCTACAAAATTTAAACAAAATGTTTAATGAATTTATCAAACACCTATTACTATTGGAAGGCATCCGGGATCCTCTTCGATCCATATTTTGGATTAGAGGAAACAGTTTAGATCTGGTCCATCTGTTGGTAGATTATTTTGGATCGGATGAAGCAGTTTAGATCTAGACCATCTATTGGTAGATTCAATGGTTCAGATTGATTTTTAAACTCTTACCGGTAAGAGAAATGAATCTAAACCATTGATTGTTGCAAATGAAGAGTCGAGATTAGACTTCTCCTCTAATCCAAAACATGGACCGGAGAAGATCCATTTCCTACCAAAATAAATTCATTTTTTACAAGACATATTAAAAAACTAATCAGAACAAAATAAAGGGGCCATACAAATGATTCTAGATGTTGATTTGGTTACAATGGATGTAAACTAATTTTTCAATTCGTTCAATTTTTTTTTTTCAGAATTGCCTTATAATTCACTTACCTATAAACTTTGCATGGGTGCACTAGTACCACCCCCTCAATACACAGTATTTTTAGATCGATATAGGGAAACATGAAACACGATTTCTTACCTGTAACGGCGGAAATGACAACAAGGTTGAGATGATTATGGTGCAGAGAAAGCCTAAGGAACAGAGAGAGAGAGAGAGAGAGAGAGAGAGAGAGAGAGAGAGAGGTATATGTAGTAGATGGAATCCAAACAAAAATTGAGTTACAGGTAACACTAATCTCTTTTATTTATAGAACAGGTGGCAATGCATTATGCTAATTAATGCACTGGTAAATGTACCAGATTTTTTCGATATATATTTCTCCAATTCATATACATACATACATATATACGAAATTCAAACGAAATCGGAGTTACAGATTACAGTAATCTCTGATTTATAGAACAGGTGGCAATGGTGCTAATTAATGTGTTGATTCACGTACCTCCTTTTTTCGAGCTAATCCATATACCTTTAAAAAAATTGGAGCTCATTTTCTTAAAATTTGAATTTCAAATTATGTGAGATTTGCATAGAGAATTGATTATTGCATTCCTCTTTTGCTATTTACGTTCTTTCTTGTCCTTGTTTATGTAAAGGTACCCATAACCCCTTCACGTGTGAACAACAATTCAATAAAATAAATTACATGAATAGGAACCAAAAAAGAGTGAATAATAAATGCAAAAGTAGTTACCATTTGTATAAACACTTACAATGAAATTTAATAGGTTGTTACAACTACCCTAACAAAAAAAAATTGTCCTTTTAGGATTTTGGGGCCTTGTTGTGCACTAGTGCATGGCATCATGTTGTGCACTACGTGCATAGCCCCATCCGTTGTGAAAATGGATGGCTCGAATCAAATTCAACTCATTCCGAGCCTTGCATTTTTGCAACGAATGGCTGGATACGGTGCCATGCACCTAGTGCACTACAGAGACCCCTTGTCCTACTTTTCAATCTCCAATGCCAAGACGGTAATTGAGTGAGTGTAATAGAACTTTTATATGTAGAACTCATTGAATGAGTTACTCATCTTCAAAAATCATACTTCTTTGTCCCTTTTTAAGTGTGTTCCTTCGTAAATCCAACTTGCTTCGTTATAATAGACAGAACATCTATTATAAATGAGTCTAATAGAACTTTTTTATACGTAGAACTCATTGAACGAGTTACTCATCTTCAAGAATCATACTTTCTCCATCCCTTTTTAAGTGTGTTGCTTCGCAAATCCAATCTGTTCCAAAATAATACTAGTAGTTCAATCTGAAAGACATGCAATTTTCGGATCAAAAAATAAAATGCTTCCGAGCATAATTTTTTGACACCAAATTAAAGTTCTGGCAAGTTTCTATATAAAAATGAATAAATAAATTATGCACCCTATCAAGTATCAAGTGAAGTGAAACCACTACTATTTGGGCGAGACCTATAGTCCCACTTTGTCCCGTATGCACACTAAGGGTCATCATCGGGTCGGGCCGGGCCGGCCCAGCCCGCGAACTTTCAGCCCAAGCCCGCCCGTGGGCTGGGTTTGGCGGGCTTTTTCTTTTTATTGGGTCGAGCAGGCCGGGCTATCTGTCAAAACCTGAAGCCCAGGCCCAGCCCACAGGCTTATCTTAGTCGGGCGGGCGGGTTGGGCTGGGCTATTTGGGTGGGCCGAATGCCTTTTTTTTTTGTTACAAACTTACAGCTCAACCTTTTGGAGCAAAAATTTTCTCAATCTGTCTGCGCTCGAAGAAAAGGCTAAAATGGGTATGTATGTGTAATCCAGGAGCCACAAGGCTGGCTACCCAATTCCAACGGAAACCTGGTGACGAAAAGGATAAAGAAAATGAATAAAAGGGGAAAGGCAATAAAGAAAGAAAAATGGTTGACAAAGTATGGGCATGTATGCCTTGTTGATTGGAAAAACAATGGGTAGTGGAGTGCTACAAGAAATACACGTCTGACTTGGGAAACCCGAAGTGCCTGAGGTAGTGGGCGTGTACCGGTGTAACGGGCTATGGGTGGGCTAATATCTCGGGTAGTTGGGCCGGGCTTGTGGGCGGGCCAACAGGCGGGCGGGCGGGTTGGAGACAAAATTTTTAGGCCCAAGCCCGGCCCATGGAAAGGTCGGGCTGGGCTAGCCCGCCCATTTGACGGGCTCGGGCAAAGCCCGGCGGGCTTAGCGGGCCCCGGGCCAACGGGCGGAATGATGAGGCTTAATGCACACAAACACGGGATTAATGGATAGTGTTAGAACGTGTGGTTCCTTGTGCTTTTCCTTATCCTACTGAATAATAAAGCGCGACTATTGTTTGGTATCTAGTATGGTACTAATAAGCTAGTGTGACTAGTGCCACCCTCCCGTTATATTAGCTAATTCCCATATGGAACAGATATTCTCACTTTATCCCAAGTGCAAGAGAATTTTAATTAGACATCCTCTTACAATATTATCCTTAGGATGTCACCCTATGAGATTTGAATCTTTATGATTCCATCCTGTAAATAGAAATTGGACCATTGTGCCCCTATTATGTATTTTAGTAGTATATTATCTAATAGTAATTTATATTTCGGGAAATCTTCACGTCCTATTTTTGAAGGCATTAATTGGTCATTTAGTTATCCTTTAATTTCGGCACTGCAATCAAACAGGTTTAGTTTGCAATCAAATGGGTTTGGTTTCCATTATCTAACAGCTTTGGTTTCCATTATCTAACAGGTTTGGTTTCCATATGTGGGATATGTAAAAAAGAGTGAATCTTTTCTATAACTGTTTCAAACAAAGTCAATCTTTTCCTTTTAAACTCCTTCTCTCTCTCTCTCTCTCTCTCTCTCTCTCTCTCTCTCTTCTCGCGCACGCACGCACGCGCGCGCGCGCACACACACACACACATATTACTTCCCTTTTTTTTTTCATCAATAAACTTTGATCCATGAATCGACTCGCCTCCGTTTGTCGATTCTAGCAGTGAAGTCGCCGCCATGGGGATGCCTTTCTCCGGTGCAGAGTGCTCTGAAAGTTCTCCGCGGTGTGTGGAGTGGTGTTGGCGTAGAGCTCCATCACGATTTGGCCACACGGTGCGCCGCCGCCGAACTCGGAATCGATTGATCTCGACGGCGATAGAAAAACCCAACGAGTAACCTTTCAATTTCGTTTGATTACTGTAATTTTTTTTTATTTTTATGGTGGTGGTGGATTCTGGATCTTGTAATGGCGGTGTTGTTTTTCTCGATTCAATGGTGGTTTTTATCCTATTCAAGGGTGGTGTTTTTCTTCGATACAGTAAAAATGGTAAATCAATAAACCATGTTCGCGTGCCCTTTAAAAATAGTTATTCCATACACTGAATATGATTTATTGATTTACCATTTTGGTGATTTGACACAGTCAAAATGGTAAATCAGTAAACCATGTTCACTGTATGAAATAAACGACACGTGAACATGGTTTATTAATTTTCCATATTGGGTGATTTATAATACAATAAAAGACGGTTTACCATTTCGGCACTTCAGTGATTTGGCAAAGTAAACATGATAAATCAACACATGATTCAACCATGTTTTTCATGTGGTTTTATAGTACATTAATTAACCATTTTTTTTTATTGGTTTTGGTTTGGGTTGTAGTTTTATGGTGCATTAATTTACCATGTGTTTCATGATTTTTTATGATTTTTTTGTGGTGCATTAATCTATCATGTTTTATGGTTTATTTTACGTGCAATCCGGTGAAATCAATTTCTCATGACTATGTTTTAAGTCAAAATACCATGCTTATTTATTTTCAATTTTGTTTTGAGATTTTAGGTGAGAAGATTAGGAGAGAGAGAATTAGTATAAGATTAGCAAAATGAGATTTTCAAGATAGGAGAGAGAGAGAGAGAGAGAGAGAGAGAGAGAGAGATTAGGAAAGATGAGGGGAGAGAAATATTAGGAAAATTAGGAGAGAGAAATATTAGAAAAATCAGGAGAGAAATATTAGGAAAGATAGGAGAGAGAAAGGGTGTTTTTGGGATTATTTGAATTTCAGGATGGAATCATAACTATTCAAATCTCACATAATGATCTTTTTTATATAGGATGCCTAATTAACTCTCCCTTACAAAAATACGAAACTAATGAATGAACAAATGAAGCAAAATGATATTGCCTTGAGACTTAGGAGTTTACTTTCACTTAAGGTCGTAGTTTCGATTCTCCTTGCCAACAAGCTCTTGGAGCCACTGAGGGTTATGCCCATTCGTTACCTCCCGGACCCCGAATTAATCGAGGTGCGCGCAACTGCGCAAGTAAGCCCGGACATCCGTTTATCATAAAAAAATGAAGGAGAAACGAATAATGTTAGAACATGTGAAACTTTGGGATCGGGGGACTTGTTTGCCGCAAAGCGCTAGAGGGTTGTAGCTCTTAATCACAATTGTCCAAAAATGCTTTCAATGGTCTGGATTCGCGGATCCTTTTGACCAATTTATATGTCCAAACATGAATGAGGATTTGAATGTATCCTTCCAGACGTGCAAGTTGTGGACAGTGAGTAGATCGTTTGTTGATGTCAACAAAGTTTTTTTACCGGTCAAAAAAACATTCACGAATCCAGACCATTGATTGCCAAGTTAGATGGTTGTGAATTGTGATGCACGCTACAACCCTATAGCGCTTTGGGGCGCTACAGGACTCCGGATCCGGAACTTTGTATTGTTCCTAACTATAATCCTACAACCAATATTGGGCCCCAAGCACTGAATAATCTAGTATCAATCTAACAGGCCCTATTCCATTTCATCAATAGCATAAGATCCAAACCAAAAATTAGGTGGCCCATAAACCATCCGTTTCTCTGGGCCCCACCTTGCATGAGAGTAAAGTAAACTCTCACCAGACTATTTTCTTCCGATTCAGCGCCAAACTCACATTTTCTCGCCTCCCAAACACCTACACAAGCTTTTCCTCTGATCTTTGATCCCCAATACCAGATTACCTTTCTTGATCTGGAGAAACAGAATTCTAATGGTGATCGACTTAAGAACGTGCGCCGTCATTGGAGGCAGAGGATTCGTTGGTCGATCGCTCGTCCTGAGGCTCTTGAAGCTCGGCGATTGGATCGTCCGAGTCGCCGATTCCGCTGAGTCTCTCAAACTCGATCACTCGGAAGAGAATTCTATCCTCTCCGAAGCCATCTCTGCTAATCGCGCTTCCTACTTCCATGTCGATGTTCGCAACAAATCTCAATTAGTCAAAGGTGATGCATATATTGATTCACCAATGCGTTGAATATATAAATATTTGTATTGTAGTGGTGATGCCGTGATGATCATTGTTGTTGGTCTATGTGCAATGTTGCTTGTCAATCTAATTTAAGGGCTTGTTTGGTTGCTTAGGTAGTGAAAATAAATAAATAAAAGACTGCTTACTCAAAAAAGTATGTAAGACCAACATAAGAAATCGGCCAAACCAACAAGCTGCAACGCGGGCAGAATAATCAAGAACGAAAAATAAAAACATAAGATATATCGATTTTTACCTTGTTTTCCAACTATGTAGTTGAGTATATAAGGCTCATGCCAGTTTCCACTATGTAATCGAATGAAGAGAGTACTAAGATACATTCGTTGTTGCGTATAACAAATATTTATGACTTGGGGTTTATACAACCAAGTACACCAATCACGGTCACACCCTTATTAGGCTTCGAACCCCGAATAGTCAATGATTCATGAACAAATTAAATAAGGCTTCTCAAGAACAACAATGATGTATACGTATGTATATTACATTGTAATCGTGTTTACTCAATGATTGTTGTTGTGGTTGGTCTATGTGGAGTGGGTAAGTCGATCCTTTTGGGTTTCATTTCGTTGCTTGGAAAATCAAAGAAAGTAGGTTATTGCATAATTTTTCATCTTGCAACGAAGGCAATTATATTTTTATATGCCCACAATTGCATGTGCATATACATGTTTAATTGCATCAGCACTATGATCGTTGCGCCTTTGGTCTATTTTGAAGTCTGATAGGTATCAGAAGCTTTGCAAGGTTCTTTAGGTTTTAAAGTCCAAAATACAATAACTGAGTCCAACTACAAAACCTTAGCGCAGGTCCGACGCTGTTAATTTTATTTTTATTTTTGACAATGCTAAGCACAACCCTTAGGGCGGTGGATATCAAGGTGTATTGATATCCGAGAAACGTACATTGATAATCGTGAAAGTGTATTGATATTCATGAGATGTGTATTGAAATTCGAACTTGTTTGACATTACCTGCCTATCATCACCCTTTTTATTTTGGCCCAAGCCCACTTGTAACCTTCTTCTTTGGGAGCAATCCCTAAGATTGCAGCAACCAGTTGCAAGCCCTTGCAGCACCCCATATCAATTCTTCAGAGATGAATGCTGATCCAGATAAGGAACATGCAAGACTCGTGAAGATTAGGTTTCATCTCATCCTAATGAGTACGGGTATGCCAAAAACAAAGGCGTATGCGTACCCGCTATGGCAAAACACGTAACAAGTACACTGGAAAGTGGAAACAAAGCGGTACATTTGTCTGTTTTGGGTATGGCGTTGGTACTGCTTGGGTATGCGAATCGTTCTTTTTTGGGTACATTTGTTGAGAGAGAGAGAGAGAGAGAGAGATGCCTAATTCTAAAAACGAGAGGAGAGAGTCGGAGACCGAGAGGACAGAGCCAACTCTAAACATGTATGGTGCCACCTCAAAATTTAAAGATATTTGCATTCCACCTCAAAATAAAAAATGTATGGTGCTCTATGACTCTCCATACATCTTTGCATTTGAAGCTTAATTTCTTGTATAGCTCGTTGTTGCTTGGTTTGTCTTGTTTTTCTTCTCTATCTGCCGTTGTAGAACTACACCTTTTTATATCTCTTATTTGGGTCTGGAAAACTAACTCCATGTGTCTTATGCTTACCTTGCAGCCATTGAAGGTTCCTCTGTTGTTTTTTATGTTGACACTACTACCTCGTCAACAGATGATTTCTATGACTGCTACACACTAATTGTTCAAGGTTAATGCCTAATTTCAATATATTTCTTCTTTCTAAGCGTAATTTATTTTTGGCAGTGAAGCCTTTACATCCAGTCATGGTCTCATTTAGGTGCAAAAAATGTCATCAATGCTTGCCGAGAGTGCAAAGTCCAACAGCTAATTTACAACAGTACTGCTGATGTGGTTTTTGACGGTTTGCATGATATACATAACGGAGATGAGTCCTTGATGTATGCTTGGAAAGTATGTACGTTTCTCATTGAGTTTCTTCTTCATGTACTTTTTTTTTTTTGGGTAAATTTTCTTCATGTACTTGATGGACTCTCGTAGGATCTTTTCTCCTACTAATAAGTATCCTTTTTCTTTCTGGTGATTTGTGCCATGGTAAAGTTCGATGACATATTGAGTGATCTAAAGGCTCAAGCAGAGGCACTGGTCCTGTTTGCTAATGACATTGATGGCCTTCTAACATGTGCACTCCGTCCTAGCAATGTATTTGGAGCTGGAGATACAGAGATTATTCCATTTGTAGTGAATCAAGCAAAATCTGGCTGGGCAAAGGTTTGCAATTTACTTTCTTCTCCATTTATAGGTCGTTTTCTTAGTGCCTTGAGTTGGAAACTTTACTCTGCTGTTGAATATAAAAGATTGCAGTTTGAATCTTTTTGGTGAAACACAAGTACCAAAATATTCCAGTACCAATTTCTTCCTTCGATTTTATGTTTAGTTTGAATCTTTGGTGAAACACAAGTACCAAAATATTCCAGTACCAATTTCTTCCTTCGATTTTATGTTTGGTCCTTTGCATCTCTGCATACAGAACTTTTTCCTAGTTGGCGACGTCTAAAGGGCCTAGAAACTGTTACAAAATAAGAAGTTACCTGTGATGCTAGTTGTTTGACTCTCTAATTAGTAGTTACCAGTTCTCTTCTGTTGACTTTTGCCGTTTTTACATGGAGTCTGATTTTCTTTTTCCTTTCATAACTGTGCCCAGTATATTTCGGAAAGATTTTTTGCTTGCCTAAGCATGTACAGATTTTGTGCTTCTTTGAATAAGTAATATAGTTTCTCATTTCAGCTTATTATAGGAAGTGGGGAAAATATGTCTGACTTTACGTATGTGGAGAATGTTGCCCATGCCCTTATGTGTGCGGAAAAAGCTCTTGGTTCTCGCATGGTTTCTGTGTCTGGAAAGGTACCCTGGACTTGAATTTTATCTCCCTGTTTTCCGCTTTGAGATGCATGATATGGAAATTACATCACAATATGTTGCAGGCATTTTTCATCACAAATCTTGAGCCAGTGAAGTTCTCTGAATTTGTGACCCTCATATTGGAAGACTTGGGTTACCAAAGGTAACAACTTAAGCATTGCATCTTGGATTGTTTGAGATTTCAGACTGTTTCCACTTTTCCACTTACTAAGGAAGCTTCCCACACATTTTGGTACTTGATGCACAGGATTTCTGAATTGTGGAACATGCCATAACATCCATCCACATGATTGTTGCATATGCTACAGCTTGTAGAAGAAAATTACCCATGTTCCTTTTGTGTGTGTGTGTTGTGGGGGTGATGGGGGTTTGAGTTCTGCTCACTTGACCATCTTGGTTTCAATCCGTTTTTTATCCAATTTCTACATGGCTTTTGAATATTGTCACTGATTGCTTTGTACTATCACAACAAAGTTTTAAGCCGTCTCTACTTTTGTCTAAGTTTCTAACTAGCCTTTTGGTTAATGGCAGTTGCCAAATAATCTATATTGAAGCAAGGAGAAAACCATATTAACGTTGTTTTTCTTTTATACACAGTAATGGATTTTTACATTTACTCCCTTTAACTGAGTTGCCCTAACTTCTGATTGCAGATCCATGATAAGACTTCCAGCTAGGTTGGTCAAGTTTATTGTTTCACTTGTGAAATGGGTGCACACAAAGACAGCCTCCAGAAAACTTAACCATTTTGTACCACTGCATAATGTTGTTAAATTGGCTTTGTGCACGAGTACATTCAGCTGCTCTGCTGCCAAGAAACATATCGGATACTCGCCAGTTGTCTCCTTGGAAGTAAGTTGTTTTTTGTTTTGTATTTCATGGCTATCTAGAGGTGCTCTCCCTTGTAACAGAGTGCTCAAGCTCTTTAAGAGACTGGAGTTCAAAAGCTTAAGGTTCTACATTACCACTAGAGTCGGCAACAGTAGCAAGATGGCATCTTTTGTCTATCTTCGTTATATCTTTTTATCTGTTATCTGTTATCTGTTTCTTCTTTCCCATGTCATTTGTGGCCAGCATATGAATACCATTTTCAAAATTCTATTTCATGAAAATCTGCTAGAAGTTTTGTTTCCATTTTTTTCTCTTGGGGTCCTGGGGCAGGTGGTGGTGGGTGGTTTGGAGTTGGAGTCTCCTTATATTTACCACAATGCTTAATATAACCTACATGCGTCTAGAGTGGTGCTTCTGGTTTTCTTGGTTCCCATTTGGCTTCTTCCAGTTTTCTTCTTGGGACATGCAGGAATTTATTGCAACTGCCATTTTATAATTTTCCTTTTCGAGTGCACTTTATACATATTTTCTGATTCTAGCAGATGACCAGTGATGATCTAAATGTTACTTCAAATCTTTTATATGCCTCGAGTAGTCTCTAAATGAATGATGTTGTTACACTTTAAAAGATTAAATACACTTATGGACTATGAAGCATGGATACCGATACGTGATATGGGTTCCTTACAATACGGATACATCAATAGTGTATATGAGTAAGTCTAAGAAAATAGGATACTGATATGGCCAGGATACATTAGACTGGACAATATTTTTATCATTTTTTTAGTATTGTCCGATGCATAATTACAAGAATAGTGACAAGCCATTGTATTCCTCATATCCAAAAGTGTTGTACAGAAGTATACTTGCTTTCTTGTTGAAATCCAATTTTATGGGAAACATGTATCATGCAACAAGCATAGTAAAAAACTATAATATTATTTTCATCTCACAATATTTTCCTCTCTAAAAACTAAGTACTAGAAATCCATACTTTTCATCTTCCAATCTTAGTTTCCCAAAAGTAAAAGTTTGGTATGTGACCTAAATTTTCAAAAAGTTCTATGTTGTGGTTACTTCTCGGATAGGTATCCACGAGTATTGTAGAAATATCGGGGTATCTGATATAGAAGCATCCTAGGTTCATAGCTTATGGAACTGTATACCTGAATTCTTCTGCGCATGATTACTGAATGTACAGGAAGGTGTCACGTTGACCGTTGAATCATTCTCTCATTTAGCCAGGGAATCGTCCTTTGGAAGACGGATTGCTTCTGATGGACATACAAAAGTGGATAAGCTGCTAGGCAGTGGGATAGGTAGGACTTGTCTATCATTTTTACTGTTTATGGTTCAACACTTGAGATTGTTGGGGATGCTTCATTGAGATTAGTGAGTTGGTGGTATGTACTACGAATGTCTTCAACCGAGAGCATGCATGCTTTGTCTTGTGGGCAAATCATTTTGGTTTTTGCCCTTGCTGCATATTAGACTGAGTGTATCAATATATGGGCATGACAATAACATAATTACCATTATCAATTAAATAAAGCGTAATTCTTATTTCAGCAACGTCCTTACTATTTTCCTCTGTAGACCAAATTAACCTAGCCTGTTTGTACACCCTTTTATCTGAGTTCAGCATTTAACATTCTACTTGAGGTACATCAGGACCTTGTTTTTTTGTGACAGTCTGACACCCACATTATTTTAGATACTTCAGCACCTTGGCAAGAACTACTTCTTTCAGTGATATGTTGTCGAGGAACAGGAAATGTGGTAGCTAATTAGCTACATGTCTGAAACTTTACTCAGAACAAGGGAAAATTCTGTCATGTTCCAATATTTTATATACCATTGCTTAAACTTTTAATGATCCGTACTATTTAAGATTATTGACTATATATAAGCTCGCACATGCACACCCCCTTTTCCTTTGGCCTAAAGAATGACCTAGATCATATGGTTGCAGTTGCAGACGTTTTGCTGTGGAGAGATGAGAAGACCACATTTGCATGTTTTCTTGCTCTGGTTCTGCTGTATTACTGGTTCTTCTTTTCTGGACGAACTTTTATCTCGTCTGCAGCAAAGCTTCTCCTGCTTGTTACAGGTGCTCTAACTGGATATGGAATTTTGCCATCAAATATGTGAGTATTAATGTATAAAAGGTTTTTTTTATCATGGTAATGCCCTGTGGGCTTGATGAGTTTTTTATGTTTACCTAATTTAACATAATGATTTCTTCAAACAGATGATAATATCTCAATGCTAGCTTGTTCTTCGTTTCACATAGACAAACGAACCCTTTGCTCACTGCTTGTTTTATTTTGTGCTCTCTTTGTATTTCCCCTTGGTTTGTTTGGTCGCACAATTTGTAGTACATATTAGGGCTGCTCTTCTTTTATTCTCACCCATGCAGATTCTATGATCCGAGTCTTATTTTGTGATGCAAACCTATCATATAACTTCTCAAGTTGGCATGTTGCAGTTTATTCAAATAGTACAGTAATGATTAATTGGATGCAATCATGCTAGCCAAATTCAGGATTAAAACTCTTTGGGTTTTTTGGGTTTCAAACTTAAATTTGATCACCTTGTTTACCGCACTTTTCCGAATTATTTCAGGTTTTTTGACTATCATGCCTTTTGCAACAGATTTGGCTTCAGCATTCCGCGGATATCTGCACCTTCTTTTGAAATTTCAGAAGTGGACATGACAAATTCAGCTAAGACGATAGTACATATGTGGAACCGAGTGGCTCATGTCATAAAAGCATTGGCCCAGGGAGAGGATTGGAATCTTTTCTTCAAGGTATGTAATGTGGAATTATATGCATTCCACTGTGGCTTGTGTTATTACATTTTTTCCTGACAGCCAACCAACACAGATGCCTGCACCTTTGCAATCTAATAGCAGGATCTTTTCTTGATTTTTTGAGGAATAATACTAGATATATTGTTTATCATACATAATGGGATATAGTTGTTATTTTTTTTTCCTTGTTTTAAATTTTTTATTTTTTTTAAAAAAGAGCAGGGATAAAGTTCAACACGGTTGCTTCCTCTAAAACGCCAGATTGTATTTAGAATTGAATTCTGATGGTTGGTTTGATAGCATAGCATTTTGTGCAATATTCTGACTGAATACGGAAATTAAGGTGATAATAAAGATGACGATATCTTAAATGCAGGGTTTTGGTTTCAATTTTGAACTTGATCCAATTATATCAATATAGATCAGAGAAAACCAGAGAGGTACTTTTTGTGCGTATTCAGTTAAGAAACCAGCACAAAACCTGTGCTATTTGTAATTATGTGCTTTTCTAGACATTAAATTATGAAAAAAGTGTCATGTGAGGGTTGAAAAAGTATTTGCTATGTCTTTGATTAACTAATTCCCAGCTGAGAATAATGGGTTTTATGCAAACAGAAGCATGTCTTAGATACTGTTCCTTCTTGCTCTTGCATTTGTTGGCGAAGCTATTCTTGGAAAAGCTAACTAATTCCCGTGTTTTCACTTGTCAAGCTAAAATCTTGACTTCAATTTGTGATTTCCTATGACAGAAAAGTTGTTTTTGCAAGCTTTGTTGTCTGGCTTCACTAGTTGTCGATTTGCTTTTGCAAACCTTTGTTGGATTCAGTAGGGAACAAAGGACTTAATTCATGCTTCAGTATCAACTTAGTAATTGGTATTTCGTATAAACTCAGAGCGATGCGCGACACCCAGTAATTGGTATTTGGTATAAACTCAGAGCAATATGCGCAGTCGTAGACGCTAATTGTTCATCTGACTACAAAACTGCAATGGTTTATAATAGGACAATTAAGAATGGCTGTTACTTTAGAACAGCGAATTCTACTATTTCCATATGAGCTTCTAGTTTTGAGTTGGGACTATGGAGTCTCTGAAAGTTAACGTGTGTCTTCTTTCTGTGGATGTAATGATAGAATATCAAACTTTTATGTGTTCTTCTGACATTAAATAAACTGCTTTGAATCGGTTTACTGCAGGTGGCCATTCCACTCTATTTTCTCGAGTTGATTGTGACCCATTACTTAACTGCTGCTATTGGTGTAGGTACGAAATGTTAGTGTCACTATTCCAGAGATGCTTTGATGACTACTTTTTCTTTACATGACTAAAACTGAACTAAAATGCAGGAGTGGTCCTTGCATTCAGCTTGTTCTTTGTTTATCAGCAATATGAAGAAGAAATTGATGGAATTGCAAAGGTTGTGATGATTGCTACGAAGGAAGCCATGGGATTGATGATGCATAGTCTGCCTGCTTCTCTGACCTCGTTTCTTCTCAAGCCCAAAGAAGATGAATGAAAATGAAAGGCGGGCAAAAGATCGATGATTGACTGGTTGAGCCGTAAATATTAGACTTTTTCAACTGATTTGAGTCATTGTACATGCTATATCAATGGCGGACTCCTGGATTCATTAATCCGAGTACTTCAGTCCTGAGCTGAGAAAACCCTTGTCTTGGATGTTAGGCCATGCATCAATTTTCTGACCTACAGGCGCGTGCATAATTGTGTTTTCATCCTATTGGTACCATACCTCTTTTTTTTTTTTCTTTTTTTTTC
Organism: Vaccinium myrtillus; assembly: GCA_016920895.1. Classification (NCBI taxonomy): domain Eukaryota; kingdom Viridiplantae; phylum Streptophyta; class Magnoliopsida; order Ericales; family Ericaceae; genus Vaccinium; species Vaccinium myrtillus. The sequence continues at coordinate 15,108,529 of CM029271.1, forward strand.
TTTTTTATAACTGGGTGGTTCGGGCTATCTTGTGCGTACCTCGACTAATCTCAGGGTCTATGTACGCCCCGCCACACACATAAACTGGGCAAAGCTAATACCCCATGAGAACTATGAGATATTGTGCAGGTGGCCCTAAGAAGTTAAGAAGAGTTGAACCCTAGACCTTGTCTTTCTTAGGAGTCGTCCTTACCAACTCATCTACCCATGTTTTTTTATTTTATGAAAGCCTTCGATCTGTGTAGTGGGCCGAAAACTAGCGGCTTTAATGGGGCTCGGACGAGCCCAGGAGAGCCAAGGTCCAAACGGGTCTCCAAGCCAGCTAAGGAACAAAGTGCTATGGGCCGATCGAGACAGGCCCATCCGAGACAAACCGGTGTCTCGATCGGAATGAGCTATGAACCGGACGAGTCATCTGAGACGGATCGTATCCGAGATGGCTCGGAAGGACGATCCGAGACATCAGTGATGTCCACTGTGACGTCACCCGAGGCGGTTAACGCTCATAACAAACTTGGGAAGACACATATGCATGCTACAACTATCCCTACGTCAGCATGACGGTACCCGAAGCGGGTACACTACGTGCTCAATTGTGATTGAAGGACGCGTGCATGCGATGATTATAGATCTGGCTCGTGATGCTCGGTGACGGCATCCGAGCCAGAATGACTGATTTGCCCCTGTACTTGGGGAGCCTATATAAACGAAGCGAAAGAGACCTAAAGAGGTACACAAAACACTTATTCTCTCAACTATTTACTCTCTGGTTCTCCTTTACTTCCGATCTCTCACTAGATCGTCAGAGTGCCCTCCCTGGCCACATTTCGGCCAGGTTTGGCACTGACGCTGGGTGCTACGTGTGCAAGGGAACCAAGAAGGTCTTGCTCGTTGCTCACAAGAGTCAAGCGAAGGTTCTAAGGGTCATATAGAATTCAAGACACCACAATTGGCGACTCTGCTGGGGAAACCACCCAGAACCTCCGGTGCTCCTCCATAGATCCACCTTTTCTTCCTCTCTTCTCTCAAATCTCTTGACTCACAATGGGTGGTGAGCCAACTAACCCACCAAATCTTACTGACCCACTCCACCCATCCTCTTCTAGAGACCCAAAAATAATCCCTCATATCTCCGTCTCCCTCCCCCCGAGTCACCTCGGACTCAGTCCGAGTCCAGATTCACAACAACTCACCATCCAACATCTCACTCATCATCTCGAGGAGAGAGATGCCGAGATGGTGGCGATGAGGGCTCAGATTGCGTGGCTAAACGAGATGGTGAAAAAGAAGGCGGCCGTAGAGACTACTGCAACATCTCGAGGAGGTGAATCCGGGCAGAGACGCTCGGCCAAGGATCGAATCGGTGATCCTAATAATGAGAGGGCTCACAGCAAGGCTCTCGTGCTTCGGCACGGGAACCCGTCGACCGAGCACCTCTCAAGGGGTCACCGAGGCGACTCCTCGCAACACCGTTCTTCGCAAATCTCTGAATCAAGTGCTCGTTCACCGTACTCTCAGTTGTCAGCATCTCATGAGACAATTTACTATTTTAAAGACGGACAGTACAAACCGATCTATATGCGAAAGGATCCAAAAGAGGCCGCCCTAACCGAGCGCTCCTTTGGCCAGCAACACCATAAGATGCCCCCCCGCCGAACAAACTCTGCTGATCTCCGAGCTCGGGTGGAGCATCTGAAGAAAACCTCACCTCCAGAGCCAAATTTAACCGCATCCGAGACGGAGGTACGGGGAAGCGTCACGCCTACCGTACCGACGACAAAGCCCACCATGACAACGCTGGGGGGAAGAGGAAGAAAAAAGAGCACCGAGAATGGCCTCATTACCGAGACAACAAAACGGCGCCTCACCACGAGCGTCGCCATGATGAGCATCACCATGCTTACACCGAGAAGCGTTCCCGGACCAGCGACGGATTTGCAGTACCACCCCTTCCTCCTCTTCCGAGTATGGACGAGCGTCTGAAGCAGCTAGCTAAGTCTCCGTTCTCGAAGGAAATCTCCTCGGCAACATTGCCAGCTGGATTCACGCTCCCAAAGTTCAACCGTTACGACGCCCTCACGGACGCGTACAACCACCTCATTTACTTCAGGCAGATTATCAACCTTTACACCTCGGATCAAGCCATAATGTGCAAGGTGTTCCCAACAAGCCTGGGGACTCTCGGGTCCCTTGGTTCAACAAGCTTGAGGAGGGGTCCATTGGCAGTTATGAGGTTCTGGAACGAGCTTTCTTGTTAACATACAGAAGAAAGAGGTAGACTCCCTTCTCGGGCTAAGGAAGCGCCCGGATGAAACTCTGCGTCAGTACGCTGCTAGGTACTGGGAGATGTTTCAGCAGGTCCAAGGTTGCGACCAGACGCTTGCTGCAACCCACTTCAAGCACGATTTAGAGAGCAAGAGCTCTGTCTTTATAGATCTGATGTTACACCCACCAAAGAACATGGATGACATGATGGAAAGTACTTGTGAGATGAAAAGTTATAAGGCATAGGTTGACAACTTATAGTGCATTTGAAACTTGGGAAATATAAAGGGAAAAAGAAATAAACAAACTGATAATTTTTCCTTAGGGGTAAAAGTGAAAGCAATGAATTGAGGAGTAAAATACTTATTTTATGTCCTTTTCCATTAATATTGCAATTCCTATAAATGGATTAATTTGATATTTAAGGTGTTTTTTTTTGAAATTTAGAGAATGCAGTGAAAAAAAGGAACTTAGTAATTCTTCTATTTATCTATCATTTCGAGCATACGACAATTAAAAGAAAAATAGGTAAAATAGTTATTATGCACCTTACTATACTACTTTTACATTTAATTTCCTCTTTTAAAGTTCTGCCTACCCAACTTCTTAGTTTATTAGAAAATCCAACGAGGATTTAGTTAAGATGTGTTTGGAGATGACTAGAATCTTGAGTAGGAATAGGAAAATGATTACCGGAAATTAAATTCCTGAGAATTTTCTTGGGTAGGAATATGAATATGAATATGAATATGATTATTGGGAATCAAATTCTTAGGAATTTAATACCTGGAGGAATTGCATTTCGGTGTTTGGATTAATTTAGTAATCTAAAATTTATTAAAGTCAACAATTTTTTCTCTTAATGAATGAGCTAGGAATCTGAGATTCCCACGGGGTAAAGGAGGGATCAAATTCCCACGTAGTCTGGGAATGTGATTCCTGGTTGATAATGTCATTAGGAATCACATTTCTATTCCTGTCTCTTCCAAACGTCAGAATCAGAGAAAAGTCTGGCATCACATTCCCATTCCCCCTCGAGATTTCTACCATCCAAACTGAGCCTAAAAGGACTTGATGTGCTCAATTTACACTTGAAAATCAGTGGGAAAAAATTCCTTCACGGAAAGTTTATAAAAGTACCAATAAGAAAGAAAAAAAGAAAAAAAAGGAAGATGAAATAATTACTCACTTCTTTACCTCTTTTGCTTTAATATTCTATTTTCCCTTTTCCTCATTTATGTAACAAGGAAAACAATTTTGCTTCCAGATTTCTTTCTTTTTTGGTTAATGCAAAATTTAACGAGAAGAATTCAAGCATACGACAATTAAAAGAAAATGTAAGAAAAATAGGTAAAATATTTATTATACACCTTATGTTATCCCCAATGGGAAAACCAAAATGTTGCTAAAGTTAGCAATGTGTGACCTAAAAAGTGGTCACAATGGAATAATCAAGTAACAACATCTTAACCAATACTCAAAGTTACCAACCTTTTCACAATAACCAAATTTAATGGACCCCATATCTTCTCAATTAAGTGACCCAACATTACACAAAAACTCTCTCTTGTATTCCCTCATGCACTGAAGTGTTAGTGGCATTGGTATATTTAGTGTCTGTCACATTGCTCCTTAAAAAGATATGCTCTCTAAATATGTTATGGATACCAGTTGTTGTCAGTAAATCTTGCATTAACCAGAAAAGAAAGAAATATGGAAGCATAATTGTTTTCCTTGTTTGATTTATAAGGAAAAGGGAAAATAGAATATTAAAGCACAATAAAGAGGTAAATAAGTGAGTAATTATTTCATCTTCCTTTTTTCCCCTTTCTTGTTGGTATTTTTATAACCTTTCTTTGAAAGAAATTTTTTCCCTGATTCTCAAGGGTAAATAGAGCACACTAACTCCTTTTAACTAAATCCTTGTTGGATTTTCTAATAAAGCGAGAAGTTGAACGGTAACCAGAACTTGAAAGGATGAAATTAAATATAAAAGTAGTCTGGTAAGGTATATAATAACTATTTTACTTATTTGTCTTAAATTTTATTTTTATTGTTTTATGCTTGAATTGTTGTCATTAAATCTTGCATTAACAAGAAAAAAAAGAATCTGGAAGCATAATTGTTTTCCTTGTTTGACTTAGTGTTACACAAATGAGGAAAAGGGAAAATAAAATCTTACAGCACAATGAAGAGGTAACGAAGTGAATACATAATTATTTAATGGTATACTCAAAATTGGATAGCCAAAAGTTGTCACATTACCTTTTGATTATACATTTAGAGGATGGCTAAAGATAACAATGTAGAGGTTCACAATGACATAATCAAAATCGAATGCTATATCACCTTTTCAAACTAAAAAAAGAAACTAAATTATATAAAAACCCGCTTTTTCAATAAAAAAAACAATTCAGTTGTTCAAAAATGGTTTTTTTCGAAAACTTTATTTTTTTTTTGGAAATTTGTTTGTTTTTTAAATCTGAAAAATAATTCAGTTTTAAAAAACAAATAGTTTTCCCAAAGAAAAATAGAAAAAAAAATCCAAAATACCATTTAAAAAAAAAAAGTTTTTGAAAAACAAATTCAATACTTCCTTCGTTCCTTTTTAAATGTGTTACTTCGTAAATCCAACTTATTAAAAAAACATCATCATTACACCTTTCACATCAACTTTTTCCTCAACTTTACACTTTTTACATCAACTTTTACCTCTACTTTCCAAAATTAGATTCCAAATAGCATTCATCAACTTTTTAAAGTAAATAAATAAATAAATAAGATTCTAATTAAATAAATAAGATTCTAATTTATTTAAAGTAAATAAAATTTTGTTTAAGATTCTAATATATACCTATTCACAAAAACATATATGGACACTATAGCGTGAAGCAAAAAGGCTTCCTTTGCAGGGTTTTATCTATAACGGCATCATGTTTTCATCAGATAACAATGGCGACGGTGACAAAGAAGAAGGCGACAAAATTGAAGACAAAGCCCATTCTATTTTTGATTATTGTTTCAGTGATTTACCAAATTAAGGTTTGCAACTTCTTTCGTCTAAGATTTAAATTTATTCATCTTTGTGTTTCAATGATGATAGATGGACAATCCGTAATTTCAACGGGTGATAATAGTATTGTTTGAAGATATATTTTTTCTAATCTCATAAAACAAAAAAAAGATATATATATATATATATATATATATATATATATATTTTTTTCCGATTTCTAAAGACATGTTTGAAAATATTAGTACATTGTTGTGGTATTGTAGACCACTATAGGGCCCGCGTCGGCAATTTTGTAGAATCGCCATGCCACCCTAATATAATGTTCTAAGTAATTATGAGCGCATGTTTATAAAATTATATCCTAATGCATACCGATCTCTACTCAACTTGAACTTTTTATATATAGAGACCTACAAAATGAATTGATCAAATCCCATATTCGCATAAGAGGTCACCTGAGAAATCATCACATGAAAGGATTCAACGTGATTGTATTTCCAAGCCGATAAGAAATTTGGCTAAATTTAAAAAACTGGTTTTTTGGTTTTTTTCGTTGGGCCTGATTTGGCTAAATTGAAAAAATTGGTTTTTTGGTTTTGTAATTATTCAATTTTTTTTTGCATTTGTTAGTTTTCGGTCGATTTTTTGTGGTTTCTTGGCTTGTCTCGACGAGAGGATTCTAAAAAGTATAAAATTATTAGCCAAACTTAAAGTTTTTTGACTAAAGACGAAAAATAATCCAAAAAACTGGTTTATTTTCGGCTTTATTAAAAAAACTATTACTTTTGACTATAATTTTAATACTATTTCGATTCGTCTCGGCGAGATAAATTCAAAAACTACAAAATCTTACTAACACAAAACTAATAAATGCAAAAAAAAAATATGAATAAAGACGCAAAGGTGATATGTATGATAACTAATTTTATTAGAAAGTACAATGATGATTTTTAGCGCGAAAGTATATGAAACGACCTTTGTTTTGTTAAATTCCTCGTCATTGCTGTTTAAAAAAATAAAAGAAAAATTAACCTTTTGATCTCAGCTATGATTGAACTACTTTAAATCCAACGTCCACGCGCATCTATGAATAATGCCGGCTTAACAGCCAACTACTCTCAGTCTATTTTCATTGGTCCCCTTTATGGCTTTATCTGTGTATATATATCATTTCTGGTGTATATATCTTCTCTGGCAAGCCCAACAATCCAGTTTTTTGAAAAAATTGATTTTTCGTGATTTTTTATGTAATGTGTTGTGAGAGAATGACCTAACTCGGTGTTTAGAAAAAAATAATTTTTTATTAGTGGAACACCCCTCATTCGTTCATTCTCTCTTTGTGAAAAGCGAAAACTCTCTCTCTCTCAAAAACAAAAAACACCTGTCTTCTCCACCAATGGAACAACAACGAGAGGACAGAATCGTGGAAGAGAGGCAAGAGCTCATGGTTTCCCCAACAGGTGATGGACAACCAACCTTCAGAATCGCCCATTTCTTGAGCCCTTCCCTCTCCTCCAATGACAACCCACTCCACAATCTCTCTCCACTTTCTCTCTCCTCCAAAACTTCCCAAACCCAAACCCCAAAAAACCCACTAAATGTATCTTTCAAAGGCTGGCGAGACCCACAAAAGAATTGGAAAGATTGGGTTGATCACATGTGTTCTCTGCACAAATATGTGTGGGAAAAAGCTGGAATCTATGAATCAATCATGGGTTCAGTTTACTCAATTAGAAAAGATTGCGAATTGGTGATTAAAGTTGCGGAGAAATGGTGTCCTGAGACTAAATCATTCGTGTTTGATTTTGGTGAAGTCACTATCACTCTAGAAGATATGATGGCATTGGGAGGTTACTCTGTTCTGGGTGATTCTGTTCTGAGTCCTCTTCCAAGGGGTAAGAAACTTTTTTCAAAAAAACATACAGGCTTGCTTCTCATTGACTGTTACTCTGTTTTCAGCCCTCTTCCATCGATTTGAATTCCTTATATTATAAATAAAGAAAATCGAGAATTTTTTAAAAGGTGTGGACAGTAAATAAAAATGGACAATATTTGCTGGACAGAGGGAGTTTTTTTTTTTTTTTTTGTCATGTTTGAAAACAATAAATTGTTAGGAAATGGCTACAATACACACCCCATATTTGGGTGTACCATATGCACCTATTGTGTGGTCCAGATTGTGCCACCTCATCAGCAATCGTAACATTTTTTAGTTTTTCGTAACTTTTTAGCAATATGATTCGTAACATTTTGGTGTGTCTCGTAACATTTATAAAAAAATTCGTAACTTTTACAAAAAAATCGTAACTTCTACAAAAAATTCGTAACTTTTGTAGGGGTGTGTATGATACACACCCAAACAAGGGGTGTGTATTGTAGCCTTTTCCTGTAACGTTAGTGGACTGCTGTAGGGCTTGCGAAGGCAATTTTGTAGAATTGCCATAGTACCCTAATAAAATGTTACAACTTATATAGTTATGAGCGTATGTTTATAAAATTACGTTAGTATTTAAAAGGCTTTTTTTAGTGATAATTTCTTCTGTTCAAAATATACTCATTCTTGTTTTCCATAAGCTGAAACTACCGTACAACCACTTAATAACAATAATGTATCAATTGCAAACATAAGCATTAAAGTATTTACAGAAATGTTGTACCATACCAACCATCCTTTGGCCTTGTGAGATTTTTTCTTCAACACCATACCTAAAATGCGCCCCAGAATATTAAATTTCTAGGTCCACCACTACTTAATAGCCATCTTTTTTAGGTTAATTACTTGTGATGTGTATAATAATGTCTCACTAGTTCCAGATCAATTTCACAATTGAAAATGTTTGAGATATTTTCTCTTCATTTCTTATGAATTTTTAGCATTGGAAGAAACCAGAGAAGATTTGCTTCAAGCGCGCTTAGATCTCGTGAGGACAAGCGATAAAAAGGCTAGCCACGGAGGATGGATGAAGAAATTCATGAAAAGTGGCAGTAGAATTGAACACGAGGCATTTCTTTCTCTCTGGTTGTCAAGGTTTGTCTTCCCTTCAGCCTCGGGATATGGTACCATAGGAAATTATGTGTTTCCCATCGCTATTCGTCTTGCCCAAGGTACAAAAATCGCGCTTGCAGCGGCTGTGCTTGCTAGTACTTATAGAGACTTGGGCTTGTTAAGAAAGAAAAGCGAAAGCGATGTTTCTGCATTGACTGTTTTGGCACCTTTCCAATTAATTCAGGTTTGGATTTGGGAGAGATTCCCCGCGTTGGGACCGAAACCAAATCCCTTGAAAAATGGTGAGCCGAGTTTGGCTCGTTGGCACATGGTGAAGAAACCAAACATTGAAGTAGAGTTTGCTATTGCAATGAGTGGAAAATGTTTCCTATGGCGCCCTTATGTCCTGGCGGGAACTAATCAGTTGATACATAAGTTGTATGGTGAAAAGGAAAAATGGGTATCGATTAGTCCCCGTTTGGTTGAAGTGGTGGAATCCATTGGCCGGTGCATAAGGGTTTCTGAGCTGGTTGGATTGGATTGTATAGAGCAGTACTTCCCACATCGTGTTGCAATGCAATTTGGAATGGACCAAGATGTTCCAAGGAAGGTTGTTTTTCATTCCAATGGAAATCCTGAAATTGCTTGGGAAAATTACACTAGGCCTATTTTAGATGACAAATTGTATATTCCATCACGATGCTGCGAGTCACATGTCACGACTCGATATTTTGAGTGGCTGAAAAAATCAGCCGGAAGTAGGGGTGTTGTAAATGAGGAAAATGATTACGGTGCCATTTTTCCTCCAGGATTTCCTCCCAATGGCATTGAGAAAATGGCAAATATGTTTCCTTCCGCTCCTCCAGGCTTTCCTTCCCAACCGAATATTGACACGGAAGACGAGGTTCCTTCTCCATCGATTCCTCCCGGCTTTCCTCCCATAGAAAGAGTTGTCGGAGATGAAAATGTAAGTAGAGGAAGTACAAGCAATCAAGGTGCAGGAACTACCAATTCTGGAGAGAAAATACCTGGACGGGAACTTGAAGCTAGGGTTATAAAGCTTGAGAAATTGATGGCACAGCTGAAGGCAAAAAGACTTGGAAATAGGTCTTGAGTAGGAAGTGCTGTGGATCCTTCATAGATGTTGCATTACATTGTTACATATTCATTTTGTTTGGTTTTTGGGGTTGACATGTTGCGCACATGTAAAATTTGTATCAAAAAATAGATGTTGCAGCAAAGACTCATGCTAGTATTTAAGCATCCTGAACCAAAATATAAAAGATAAATTGGCTTTTCTAAGATCATTACATCATAAATATGACAAACAATTTTCAAACTACAAGATTAGGGCATCTTTGCTTTGATATCCATCTGTCCATTTCAATTAACATTTGTATCCTCGAAGAATAGGAAATACTAATTACTTTAACTCATTTTTTTTCTTTCTAAATCTAGATTGGAAGACGGCAAAAAAATGACAATATTTCCCAAATACACGATAAACATTCTAAAATCTCCAGGCTCTTTTACATTGAAAATACTTATGTCTGATCACATCACATTCAAAATCGCAAAATTGTTTCTTGCTTTTTCTTTAATTTTCCCATAACCTCCTCAAAATGTCCAGTGATTCAATGGATCGATATATCGTAATTGTATATCTTCAATGCCCGGTCGATGAATAAAGCACACAAAAACTATATGAATTAGCAATTTTGCAAGATCTGTAGTTTTGCTGTCACAAATATTGTTATTATTGCTGTTGCACAACTATAGGGAGGTTGGTAAAAAAGGAGTTTGCGGCCACAAGGTTAAGGTTTGCGGCCTCAAGGTCATAGTTCGCGGCCACAAAGTTCTAGTTCGCGGTCACAAGATTCAAGTTTGCAGGCAAAAGGTTCAGGTTTGCAGTCACAGGGTTTAAGTTTGTGGCCACAAGGTCAAACTTTGCAGTCACAAGGTTCAAGGTCAGAGTTTGCAGTCACAAGGTTCAAGACTTCAAGTTCACGGCCATAAGGTCAAAGTTTGTGAGCACAATGTCCACGTTCGCGGCACAAGGTTAAAGTTCAGGGCAACAAGGTCGTTGTTTGCTGCCTGAAGTTTGAGTTTGCAACCATTAGGTCGGAGTTTGACACTGCAAGTTCAATTTGGAAACGTTATTTTGGTTCAATTCAAGCTATGGGTTTCAAGAATTACGAACTAAAACTCCAAATTAAACACATATTAGTGTTTGACATATACCTCAAATTGAGTTAGCTGAAAAGTGAGGATTTGAGGTTAGCTGAAATGGTGGCCATCTTCTGCTCCTTCAGTGAGGATTTGAGGTGTGAAGAATGGAGGAGGTGGAAATGGTGAAAATCTTCTAGATCTCCTTAAAAGGGAAAAATTCCTCTTCTTCTCCGTACAACTCTCTCTGTGGTGTGAAGAATGGAGGAGGTGGTTGCTATTAAGTTTAAAAACTTATAGCTCGGCTTTTTAATAATAAAAAGGGAAAAAAATTGATTACATTTTTATTTTAAAGATAAAAACTAAATTGGAAACAAGTTTGTGGTAAATATATGATCTTCCTGTTGACTCTTCTTGGACCATTAGTAAAAAAATTGAAACAAACTGATTGATCTTTGTTGAGCCTTTTGATTAGGAAATTGTTCAAACTGAGATCTCTTGCTGAGCCTTTGATTAAGCACAAAATTGGAAATGGGAACGACACCTATGTTTGGCTTGATAATTGGCACCTCCTTGGTCCCTTGTACCATGAGTTTGGCGAATCTGTGGTATATGACTTAGGGAGGTCTTTATTTGCAAGGGTTGCAGATATCATTTAGGATGGCAATTGGCTTTGGCCTAGACCAAGGAACATAATTACATTGCAAAGTATTGCTGCTTCTCCTGCTGGGTTTCTTCCTAATCTTCAGTCTGATGATGAGGTCTTTTGGTCTCCTTCTACTTCTGGTTCTATTTACCAAATCCCCTTGGAATGCTATTAAGACTATTGGTCAAAATCAGTCTTGGTGCTTTGTTGTGTGGTTTCATAGGACTGTTCCTAAGTGGGCCTTTATTGTTTGGTTAACTTGTCGCAAGAGGCTTGCTACAAAGAATAGACTTCGGAATTGGGGGATGGATGTACAACCTTCCTGTGTTTTGTGCCATCAGTGGATGGAATCCCATGCTCATCTATTCTTTGATTGTTGCTTCTCCAAGTACATTTGGTCTAATTTTTCGAGGATAAACTTGATTTTTAGAAGCCCTAGGGATTGGGATGCGGAGAGCCTGAGATCGCTTGGTTTAGCTTGCGTTGCACATGTAGAACTCTCAAAGCTTCTCCTGGCAAGTTATCCTTAGTTGTTGCACATTTGGACGGAACGTAACGCCATGATCTTTATTGTAGCTAATGTTCGGGATATGGTCTATTCAGGGGGTAAGTGGCCTCATTCCAGTGAAAACTTTAGTTTGTGTCAGAATTGGAATGTATCTTCTTCCTTGCCTAGTAGGAATAGGATTTTGTTTCTTCTTCTAGTCGTTTGTTTCTAGTTGCTTGTAACTGGATGTTTCTCCTAAGGTTTGGCCCTGGGATAGAAGGTTTCTTGTGGTTGGTTATAAAATGTTAATTACCCAAAAAAAAAAAAAAAATTTTGGGTCATAAGAAGTTTATTTAGGTCCCACTGGTTTTCGTATTATGTTTTTTTTGGCAACAATGCCGGAGTATGTTGGTCATATGTCAAATTTATTTCAGAAATAGATACTGCTTGGTCATATGTTAAATTTGTTTCAGAGACAGATACAGCTGCAAAGTACTCATTTTCTTTTCTCAATCCTTAGTCAAAACAAATCGAAAGGAAAAGAAAATAGAAGGCCTTTTTTAAAATTTTTTTTTTTAACAAATGGTCTCCGATCTATAGCGAAATGTCAATTTTGCGTCTATTGTTTTGGAATGACTTGGTCCCGAACCATGCCGGGTATTGTACGTTTTGATATACTTTATGAAAGGACATGGACCCTACACATGTTGTAGTTGCTTTACTAACATTTTTTATAGATAAGAAAATGTGCTAAAATCAAGTATCATCTTAGTGTTGTGATATTTTATACACTCATACGTGTTGTGATCTTTTATTCTTGAATGATTTGGTCCCGACCCATGTTGTAGTTGCTCTGTACTCAGACTTGACTTGGTCCTTACCCATTAGGACTCATCCCTCTCTCACACATTTTGCCAAAGACCTTCAATGCATCTTCCAGACACCCACTATTCGAGCCCATAACTAAAAATGTCAAGCTTCAACCCCAAACGGGCCAAACCCATATCCATCCAACAACTACTTTGCCTCATCAAACAACCTCTTCTTACCTAAAATCTAAATCAAAACATTTTTAGTCCCCAAATTAGGACACACCATTTTTTCCATATGCTTAAAAAACAATGCTCTATCCCATAACGGCTTATGTTTAGGTTTAAAAAACAACTTTATTTGCTCGAGAGTTGAAATGGCAGAGAGAGAGAGAGAATTCTGAATCAAAGCTCTGGATTTTTGTTCATCCCTTGCTGTAATAATATCTCGGGGTTAAATTTGCAACGATAACTTGGTATTTCTATGGGGAGTTTAACCCGCTTTTTGGAAAGAGGAAGTTCTTTCACTCTTAGTGGCGATAGTGGCTTGCATGGACTTCATAGGTTTCTCCTTTACTCGCTTGGATTGAAAGGCTTCCCCTTCTTTAGTTGTGGATTTCAATCACATTCTCATAAGAATAAATGCGATAATTGGCTTTTGAATAGGCATGAATATACAACATCTATGGGATAACTTTTTAGAGAGAGAGAGAGAGAGAGAGAGAGAGAGAGAGAGAGAGAGAAGAAGAGAATAAGATCGCCTGCTTTGAGAGAGGAGGAGGAGATTGACTGATTTGGGGCAAATGTTAGGTCTAGGTGTAAAGACCCAAAATTTTCTAAGATGTTTTATTTGAAAAAGAAAGTGGGGAATTGGAGAAAATGCATTTCTCTAGTCAAATTTGGGGTTAACTTGTAAATTTGTTGGGTTTGAGGCTTAGTGGAAGCACACACATAGTTGAGGGGTGTGAGATGTTATGTGCACTATAAATGGATGAGGAAGAGAGAGAAAATCATTTCTCTCCTCCCCCTCCCGGGCCGGCCTCTTTCCTCTCCCTCTCTCTCTTGATTTTCTCCTCTCACTCCATCAAATTCACCACTAACACCCAAGATCCACATCAACCCACTATAGATCCGTCATCCCTATTCCGTTTGGGTTTGGGATTTGCGCACATAAGTCTGGGGAGAGCCTTTTTAGTGAAGTTCTAGCTTGGAGGGCTAGGGTTTGATTCAAGAAGCTTATTGGAGTTCAAATCCACTTGGAAGTAGGGGTTTCTTCTTGTTTTCTAAGTATTTGTGAATCAATTTAGTATAAATCCGTAAATTTAATCGTGTCTCTTTTGATTTAGTAGAAGACCCATCTTTCTAGAGTTTTAATGTGAGTTCTTGTTAAATCTTTGGTTTGGTTGATCAATCCATTGTTTAGATTGTAATCTACATTCTCCTTGTAGCATTTTAGTAGTTTATACCTTGAAATTCTGGGTTTGACCATACTTGTTGTGTTTCAGCAAAAAATCTGAGAATCTGCAGAAAGCTGTTCGAAGTGGTGTTGTCTAGAATTTTCGTTCGGACAAGGTCAACCTGGACGGTTTTGATAGATTGTGTCCCTCGTTTTGTTTTGTTACCCCAACCCTCCTTGGCGCTCGTTTAGTCCCTCTTCACACTGTTCGTTGTAATACTTGTGATTCTAACTGGGAATTTGCTAAAAGTATTTTGAATTAGTAATCATGAAGGAGAATGTTATGCGATCATATGATACCTAGTAGACATTGGTGGACACGTAGTGGTGTTGCACGACAAACCTAACTGATATGTTTGAAAATGATATAAATGAATTTATAGTTAGTCTAAGGGTGTGGAAAGTGAAATGTATTGGAGATGATGTAAGTCACTACGAACACCAAGTAGTGGGTTGTTAGGAAGAGTTCTATAAGGCCCGCGTGACTCGGAAGAGGATCCCGAATTTCTCAAGCATTGGGTAGTCAATTAGATGAATGGACGGGAACCTAAGATGAGTAAATGTACAGACATGGGCATTGGTGAGATATACGGGTACTTAGGGGACCTTAGGATATCAACAAAATGATCGGATACTTAGGAGATACGCGGGTATGCGTGAGACACACAAACGTTTATGGGTTACGTGGACTGTCACGCCCTCAATTTTCAAAAGATATATATATATATATAATCCACGTGGAAGTCAACGCCTCCCACGGTCAAAGTCAAAGTCTCACAATATGACTCACAAGGTCAAGGTCAACAAATTACAATAATCTACGGGCAACCGTACCCCAAATGAAATTTATAGGTGTTAAGTGTCATTACAAACCCATAGTCAAAAATAAAATCAAGTTACGTTACATAATTATCTTATCAACATAACAAATGCCAAGATGATGAAGTAACTCTTCCGTTTAGCTTTCAAAAGTGATGCATGCACACGCTTCACGCAAATCAATGTCATACTCCTCCGTGCTGGGTACCTGAAATTTGATAGGTTGAGCTACACTAGCCCAGTAGAGAAAATTCTACCAAACCTAAATGCAATGAGATGCATGTGAGTGATAGACAAGGAAAAGTATAAGTTACGTGACAAGGATTAAGAAATATTAATGGTTAACAACCTTTAAACCGACACATGAGCTACTGGATTCCGTTTACTATCACCTCTCATGCCCAATACGTGACCAAAACGCCATAAGTGTTTCCAAAACATTCATCTCATACCTCTTATCCATTCTTTTCATTCATTATATACTCCGGACATACCATAAAGGCCCCGTGTCACTCCGGGCATGCCATAAAGGCCCCGTGTCACTCCGGGCATGCCATATAGGCCCCGTGTCACTCCGGGCATGCCATATAGGCCCCGTGTCACTCCGGGCATACCCTTTCGGGCCCCGTGTCACCATGCTTTACATTCACAATTTCATTTAGCAAGTTCCAATCTCAACCTCATGTCAATATAATCCATGCGTCATAATGTAACCCACGTTTCACATTATCTTTCCAATAGTGCCTCGTACCCACTACTTAACATAAAACATTACATTGTCTCATTCTACGTATTGTGCCCCCATTAATCCATCCAACAATCCACTACAAATATCGTCTCACGTTCCACAATCCTCTTTTAGTATCTAAGTGTTACCGGAATGAGAAATCAAGTTTCACAAGTGAAATATGTAATCAGGAACCAAACAAGTGCAATAGGAATGACATGAACACCAAAACGAATTCGTAAACACAATCTGTGAAAAACGCCCGAGCGGGTTCCAGACAACAAGCCAGACATAGCTCAAAAACTCAAATGTAGGGGAAACTTCACATGGACACCATTTTTGTTGTAACCACGACCCAAAATCAATCCAACAAGCAACAAATAGGTTAAGTAACAACTAATTTAAGCAGGAGGTAAATAATAACCATAGATCAAGCTCTAATCAACTCAATGAGACTATAAGATGGGTTTCTCAAAGGGGTTTTCATGAAACAAGGGAGATTAATCACTTGTGAGAGCCATACACACACAATACATTCAATTACACTTAGGAGAAGTAGAAATTTCCCTACCAAGATGGGTTTTGAGCAAAACCCTAGAGTACCCAACTGATTTTGACCCCAAACTCCAAGAATGACCTCTACCGAAGCTCCACTACGCGTTCAAGAGACAAAATCAAGTAAAAAACGAGTCACAAGGGTGAGGTTACACTCACAATCAAAGAGAGAGAGGGAAAAACGTGGGTGAAGCAAGAACAAGACCCAAATCAAGAGTTCTTACCTCCTTGAGTGCAAAACCCGAAATCCAAGGGAGAATCACGAATCCAATGTGTAGATCTTGAAGTTTTGAGATGTATTGAGGTTAAAATCACTAGGTTTGAGGTGGGGGTGAAGAGAGAAGGTAGAGGGGTGATTTTAGGGCTTGGTTTCGTGGTTATGGAGTGAGGAAATGGGTATAAGACCCTATTTATAGAGGGCTGTGTCGGGCTCAAAAATCGCAGAAAAATGCACCTGGATACCGGTATCAAGAAAAAGCCATACCGGTATCTAGAGTTTCTGATATCTCAAAATGAAGCTGGATACCGGTATCAAGAAAAACCCATACCGGTATCTAGAATTTCTGATGGCTCAAAATGAAGCTGGATACCGGTATCAAGAAAAACCCATACCGGTATCTAGACCGAAAATTTCTAAATTTCTACCACCTTCACCAATTCGAACCCCGATCATTACTAACACATTTTTAACATCTCCAAACACCCACACAACATTGTAATACGTATTCCTACCATTTACTTAACCTCCGGTACGCCGTGATATACACACCCACATAATACTTAGAAAGAAATATATTTCAAAACATAAATCAACTCATTCACATTAATTAAAATGAATAAGAGATAAAATTTTTTATGGAAATTCCGAGTCTTTACATGGACACTATGGGACACATGAGTATTCGTAGGGCCAATGGACACTTGGAGACATGTTGGATACCTAAGGGATATTGGTTAACACACATACCTGGAATGCATGTTGAGATATGTACGGAGTCCCACATACCCGGAATGAGTGTTGAGATATGTATGGTGTCACACAGACCAGAATGTTTGTTGAGAAGTTTATGATGTACTTGGTCTCTCAAATGTGAACTTTGTGGTATAGTAGAGGTGGTTTTATGAGAGTTGTCGGACCCGTTAATTAAACTTTGAGAAAGCGTACAGGTTTTTTTTAAGTTGGAATGTTATGACTAGTCACGTGGTAAGCGGAAATTCGATAGTCGATAGTTTGAAGTTATTATCGTATGGGTATGAGTAGGCGTGTGTGTGAAGAGTTGCTCTACGATAAAGCCATATATTATGAAACTTGTTTGAGAAAGTTTAAAATGCATTATGACTCATGCTCATCATTTCTCTTTATGCATTTATTAATTCGGTAAAAGAAATCCATACTAGGCAAAGTGAATGCTCACCCCTTTTGTTTTCAGCTACTAGCTGAGGAGCATGAGTTGGAATGCTTGAAGTGCATAACATTTGTGAATATCATATGAAGAGTTATTTTATCATCTTGTAAACCTTATTTTTGAAAGATGAAATTGCAACTCAATTTATTCCTCCCTTTTTGTTAGTGAAAGAGTGTAATGATTTAATATTAGTACTACTTATGTTTTATTATGGGAAATGGGCACCCAATTTAGATTTGTGATTTGCTATGAATCCGGAAACCTTGTATGCGAATGTTTTGGAATGAATGTATGGAATTATCGGATCTCGTATGGAGATATGTCTATTTTGTTGTGTTAGAAAAATGAGGGCATGATACAAGGGCTTTTTAGTGTTCATATAGGATGGTAAAATAGTAAACTTAGATTACCTCACCATGTCTTGGTCAATATTTTATGGGGATGCCATGATTTTGGTAATTTCAATGCGTAGTTGGGACTATTGAAGTCGTAATTAGTCATAGTCAATGCCATTTCTTGGTAATTTTCTCTGGTTTCATTGGTTTTTTTGTTTATTTTCTTTTCATTCAACCTTTGGTCGGATTTCTCTTCGCCCCGTGTCGGTATACCCATTGCCGAGTTTCTTCTTTTTATTGAATAATTTTTCCATTTAAAAAAAACCCTTAAAGTTAACAAATTGCAAATTAATCTCTAAAGTTGGATAAATTAAAAATTTATCCTTAGAGTTTTTTTAAAAAAAAATTCACCCCTTAATGTTTGATAAATTACACATTAACACCTATGATTTACCCTACACTCAGAAAAATTACAAATTTATCCCTAGGACTCTAACAAATTGCATTTCTATCCTTAGACTTTGATAGATTACAAATTTACCCTAAAATTTAGTAGAACAAATATTGTACTCTATAATTTACCCAAATGTGCTATATGCGTATCCTCATGTATTGTATGTGCTTCAGAGGAAGCATATTATGCACATCTTCATGTGTTGTACATGCATCCTCATGTACTATATGTGCATCCGAGGAATGTGATGTATGTACATCCACAAGGAGGGTGGATCCTGTGCCTGTCATAGTTTGGTGGTTAAGTTAGGAGGATGTTCATTGTTGTTGAAATTCTAGAATTTTCTTAGGACAATATTTATTAAAGAAACAAAATTCATGTACTTCATTTTATATTTCAATTCTTTCTACTGACTATTATTTGCCAAGGTAAGTGTTAAAGGGTAGAAGTCTATCTTGTGAGTGTCATTCACTTATGGTACTTGTTATCCTGACATTTTATGCCAGGTGCCGAAGGCTGAATGGAAGATCAATATTTCTAGATCACAAACATAGTTGTTGAGGAAGAGCCCTTTGAAGGTTGAAACCGTTAGTCGTTCCTTTTAATGAAATTTCAATTTCCAGTCATGTGATTATATTTTTCGTAATTAAGTATTTCAATTATAATGTAAGGGTATCTGGTAAACTCAAAATTGAATAACCAAAAGTTGCCACATCATTTTTTCATTATCCATTTAGAGGATGACTATAGTTAACAATGTAGAGGTCCACAATGGCATAATCAACATTGAGTGCTATTATCACATTTTCAAACTATAAAAAAAACTAAATTATTTAAAAAACAACTTTTTTAGTAAAAACAGTTTTTTTTTTAATTTTCCATTTTTTTTAAAAAAAGTTTTCCTAAAAAATAATTTTCAAAATAATAGCTTATGAAAAAAATAGTTTTTCAAAGAAAAAAGTTTTCAAAATAACAATTTTCGAAAACAAATAGTTTTTTTTTGAAAAAACACAATTTTTTTTGTATAATTTTTTGAAAACATTGTTGAAAAGGGGAGGGAGAGAATAGAGAGAAGGTTTTCGTGTAATAATGGGTGTACTTAATTGAGAGTTGTGGGTCCATTAAATTTGGTTATTTTGAAAAGATTGATAACTTTGAGTATGCAAAGGCCAAAATTTGAGTTATTGATTAAGATGTTGCTAACTTTGATAATTCTTCCATTGTGAGCACCTTTTGGGCCACACATAGCTAAATTTAGTAATAATTTGGTTTTGAGATAACATATTTAGACAAATTTTCCATTGCTAAATAATTTGATTATGTTTTAGTTAATTATTTTATTTCTGAAAAAGATTTAATTAATGTCTCTGAAAAATTGTGCGTTACAAAATTAATATGCTTCTACTCTAATTAATTATAACCCAACAGATATAAACTTCTCACTTTTTAGAAATTGCAAAACTTTTGCAATGAAAGACAAATTTTGAGTTTACTTATATATGAAGTCTATCTCACTCCTTAAGGTCCATTTGATAAGAATGGAAATGATCAAAGAATTTGAGTGGAGAATTATTTATCAGCGGTATAACATGACTTTAAGTTAGCAATAATAACCGTATTTGTGGACACTCATAAAAATGCAAGTGAAATACGATATATTGGTGTGGAAATTAGAAATCTTTCCGTCATCTATCGTTTAATGCTTGGAAAATTGAAAGTAAATGTTTTATTATTCTCCTTACCTATAGTTGCGCTTGTATATTTCATTCCCTCTTCTCGTTTGAAAGTTTTAATTACCTTATAAACTTCACACTTTTATTAGACATGCAACAAGGATTTATTTAAGTTGTACGTGATTAAATGCAATTAATGTGGTCAACTATTAGTCAGATTACGTGAATAATGATGAGATTTCTAATGCAAAAATGCTACTTGTACAACCATTTCAGTTCCAACCATTTACAACCCCCTCACATACACGTGTGGCCTACACTAACAATTGTGTGTGAGTCCCACATATATGTGAGGGGGTTGTAAATGGTTGGAGCTAAAATGGTTGTACATGTAGCATGATTCTTTCTAATGAGGTACTTGTGAGATGACAAGTTATAGGGGCATGATTGTCATGGAAAAAAAAGGTTTAAAGAAGGGAAAATGCATAGTTTTGGCAACTTATAATGCTTTGAAACTTGGGAAATATAAAGAAAAAAAGAAATAGGGAAAGTACTTGTTGTCTGTCTTTTTCCATTAATGTAAGGGAAATTTATCGAAATGGTCCCTCTAGTTTAACCCCAGTCTCGATTTCGTCCCTCACCTTTCAATTTCACTCTAACGACCCCTGTAGTTTCAAGTTTGGTCGAATTGAGTCCAAAAGTTAACTTCCGTTAGGAAACTTAACGAAAATCTTAATTTGGGGGTTTTTTGAGGGGTAGAAAAGACATTTTTCCCTCCCTCTTGCCCAATAACAAACCCTAACTCATCCTACCTTTTTTTACCCTTTGCAATCTTAAAAAAAAAAAAAAAAGTTCCACCAAAAATATATATGATTAAACCCAAAGGAAAATAGGCAAAATCACAAAATCATTGTAACGCCCGCATTTTTGGGAAAAGCGTTATGAATTATTATTATAATTTAAAGTCGGTCTTAAACAATAATAATAATAACCAAAAATACATATGGATGATCTATCCTTTACAGATTACAAAAAGGTAAACCGGGTGGACTCTAAGGCTCCGTACGTTCCTTGATTTGGTCATGCTCCATGTCGGCAGCTCCTCCGGCGCTATTTATTCCTCCTGTTCGTCGACATAGTCTGACATAATACGTCGGAGTCGCGAAGCAACATCGTTATATTATGTCAGGGTTACACAAGTGCAACACCGTGAGCGAGGACGCTCAATAGATACCCTACCCCAACCTTAAACTAGCAATTCTAGAACAATATTGTAGGCGGCAGGTAAATAGTTGAAAATCATTTATCAAAACAGTAAGTTAATGCGTGTCAATGCATCAGTATCAAATCAAATCAAATCAGAGTGCAGCTTTGATAAAGTCAGTATCCCGTTTCTTTTCAAATCAGAGTGCAGCTTCAATAAAAATCAGTATCTCGTAACAGTTTGTGTAATAGAATTCTTCTTCAAATTTCATTAAGTTGCCGGCCCGTTCTACAACCCCGTTCTAACGGTCACCATCATTTCTGTGTCCATCTCACATCACTCGAAAGTTATTGGCCCGTTCTACAACCCCGTTCTAACGGTCACCAACCTTTCCGTTCGAAGAGTCGGCTAACCATATACTGACTACCCGCAGTTATGAGGTCCGCTAACTCCGCGTCACACACGACATAGCCCCGGTTTTCTTATAGCACCGAACTTAACAGCCTGTTTATAAGATCCGTTTACTACGTGTTGTGCTGAGTAAGTTCTGACCGTCAAATTCACCCCGCGGAATTTGAGGAGAACTGTAAACAGCACTACCGTATAGTTCCATTGAGCTTTGGCCACCAGTTCACCCCGGGGAACTGAGGCGGGACTCTAATGGCATAATTTTTACTACGACATCATTTTCATTCTCATCTTTATTTCTTCTTGTGAAAATAATCGATCATATTTTCGAAAAACGTGTCGTGTCGTATTGTCTCAGAAAACATGCACATGCCATAATTTCTTAAAAATCCTCCGTTTAAGATTGTTCACGATGAACTTTCCGTTCGAAAACCATTTCACGAAAAACCATGTTACTTAAAGACAAAAATTCTTTCTTCCGAGAATCTAAAACAAAACATTAGGATTTATGCTCGCTTTTGGATTTGCTGGCGTGTTTTAAGATTCGTTCGTCGAATCGCCACTTGGTTTGACTAAACCAAGAAAGAACCCTACTAGAAAACTCTAGTAGTTGAATCCGTTTGGCGTGTTTTAAGATCCGTTCTTCGAATCGCCACTTGGTTTGGGCTAAACCAAGAAAAAGCCTGACTAGACATGCTAGTCATAGATTCTATTTTTCGGTCTAAATAGATTAAAAATATTTATTTAGTAATTCCGGAAAATCTCGTTTCATTTGAAAAGCTCTTTTGTTCAGAAAATCAATCGGGCATTATAACTGCGTAAATTTGAAAAGTCGATTTTTATTCGGGCATTATAACTGGATAATTTAGGTTTTCAAAAGTCCATCGGGCATTATAACGGTGCATTTTGATAAGTCAATTTCAAATCGTGCATAGTAACGACTAAGTGTGATTTTCAAAGTCTAATTGTTCATAAAATCACTAATCACCAACATAATTACGTTTAATCATAATTAAGCACGTTTAAGAAAAATAATAACATAGTTAATATGAACTAGTAAATACTAATCTAAAGTTAAGATAAAGTATCTACCTTAATTCCGATGATTAGTCGGAAGCCGATTAAGCTAATTGGATTCCGGCGGAGTAACGGCTACTCGAACGCTTTCTTGCTAACTTACGCTACTCTTCTAAGATTTAGGGGTGGTCGAGAGTGGTGGAGTGTGGTGGTTGAGGATGAGTTCCACGAAGAACACTCAAGAACTCACTCATGAACACTAGAAAGCACAAAGTGGAGAAGTTGGGAGGTTTTGGTGTGGGAAATGAAGCAAGTGTGGTTTGCTATTTATAGTGAGGCAAAGAGAGCTCCCTCTCCCTCAAAAATCAGCCATTCCCTCTCCCCACAAGTGTCCAAACAACCTTTTGTAAAAGTAAAATTGTAGGTTTTAATGGCTAGTTTAGGATAAGGATAATTTTCCCACTAGATTTAAGCTTGGGGTCCAAGTATGGGCTTCTAGATACTTAGGAAAAGACATAATATGTCTAGGTTTATTATAGTGGGGCGTAGTTGGGTAGTTTTGGGTACTAGTTATACACACGAAACTAGCCACGGGGTATAATACATGTCTATCTATACATATATACATATATGCACTTTATAGAAAAAGTAAACCTATAATAATAGGATTATAAGGCTATTAATAATAGGATAGGATATGTCCCCCCATTAATTGGGAGATAATTTCCCCACCGTTGGGACGAAAAATACTCCGCTGGTTGGTTTTGTGCGCGAAAAATACAAACTAGTGTACCGCGAATAATAATTAAAGAACCACCAGTTTTAAGAAAATAAATAATTATGATAGGAAATTCCTAGGTAGTCTTAAGAAAATCCAATAATATAATGCTACGGAATTCAGAAGAAAAACGGCGTCGAAATGTGCGCGAACGCGCGTACAGATATACGCCCGTAAAATTATACGGCGAGGGAAGCAATTACTCTCCCCTTTCCTTTCCTTAGTGAGCAAGTTTACCAAGAAACTTCCTCTCTCCTTCCTTTCCTCTCATTAACTCACAAAAATACAAATTAGGTTTAGTAAAAGTAAAGTCAAAGTTAGTAGCAAAGTCAAAATTGGCCACATGAGTTATTAGGGTTTTTCCCAAAAATAGAAATAGGCCAAATTAGGTTTTAAATAGGATAAGGCTAGTCATAATAGGACAAAATAGGAGTTGGGGGAATTAGTAGGGCTTCCGGACGCGATGTGGTGTAATACCCGGTGTGCACGCGTTGATTTTACGGCGCGGAAAGTATAAATAACAGAATTAAACAATTTAAATCTAAATTTATTCAAATTAATAATACTAAATAATAAATTATATTTATTTAGCGATATTAAAATAAATAGTCGAATTAATAAATCGAAATTTTTACTTACGAAATTTCGGGTCTTTACAACCTATCCCCTTAAAAAATTTCGTCCTCGAAATTCGAATTACTCAAAGGATGGAAACAGTTGTGGATAGTTGGCTCTGCGCAGTAAGCAGTCCCTGTTGGATAAGCTTAATCTCCTCTGTCGTGTCTCTGACCATATCAGGTCCTAGCAATCCTGTCTCTCCTCAGTCCAACAAACCGGTGATCGACAAGGGCGGCCGTACAGAGCTTCGTAGGGTGCCATCTCTATGCTAGCCTGATAACTATTATTGTAGGCAAATTCTACCAACGGCATATGTCGTTCCAATTTCCCGAAAAATCTAAAGTACAAGCCCTAAGTATATCCTCTAATGTCTGAATTGTCCTTTCTGTTTGTCCATCAGTCTGCGGATGAAAAACAGTACTGAGACGAATGTCAGTCCCTAGTGCCCTTTGCAGTTCTTTCCAGAACTGTGAGACAAATCTAGGATCTCTGTCTGACACGATCGTTACTGGTACTCCATGTAACCGTACGATCACCTATCTGTAGAGCATTCCCAATGCTTCCATGTTTTTCGTCATTTTCACTGGCAAAAGTGTGCCGACTTAGTGAGATGGTCAACAATTACCCACACGGCTGTGTTTGACCTTAATGATCTCGGAAGTCCAGTCACGAAATGCATCGAAATATGCTCCTATTTCCACTGTGGAATTGGTAGCGACTGTAATTCTCCTCCAGATCTATGGTGTTCAGCCTTAACTTGTTGACAGACTAGACAGGTTTCCACAAATTCTGCCACGTCTTTCTTCATTCCTTCCCACCAATATGTTCGTCGTAAATCGTGATACATCTTCGTACCACCAGGATGAACAGCGAAATTCGAGTGGTGAAATTCTTGAAGCACAGCTTCTCGAAGACGACCCAGGTTGGGTACAAATACCGAGCCTCGAAATCTCAAACTGTTATCTGCAGTATGCAGGGTCCAATCAGGCAATCCTTTCCTGAACTGAGCTGTGATCATATGAATTCACAGTCTTGCTCAAAAGTCTGTGCCAGAAGGATCTCCCGGTGAAGTGCTGGTTCTGCCACTAGTGCAAATAATCGCACCTGATCTTAGATCAATTTTCGAGAAACAAGTTGCTCCTCTCAACTGATCAAACAGGTCATCTATTCTAGGCAGTGGATAACGATTCTTGATCGTGACTTGGTTCAGTTGCCTATAGTCAAGGCACAGTCGTAAGGTTCCTTCTTTCTTCTTTACGAATAGTGCAGGTGCTCCCCATGGTGTAGTACTTGGTCGGATGTATCCTTTTTTCCAACAATTCTTGTAGCCGGGTCTTCAGTTCAGTCGGCGCCATCCAGTATGGGGCTATAGAAATCAGAGCGGTTCCAGGTTGAAGCTCGATGGTAAAATCGATCTCTCTCCGTGGCGGCAATCCAAGTAGATCGTCAGGAAACACGTCAGCATACTTGCAGACGATGTGTGGCAGTCCCAACTCTTCTTGGTCAGATTCTTCCAACTGGAGACTAGCTAGCCATCCAAACAGTTGGTTCTGCCATTTCGAGTGTCTAATCGCCAAATTCACAGCCATTCTATCCCCCTTAAAACGGAAACAAGTCCCATCAGGGTAAAGGCCTTTACTATCTTTTAATGGCAATCAACGACAGCTCGATGAGTTGACAACCAATCCATCCCCATAATTAAGTCGAAGTCAGCTATCTTGATCACGCGTAAGTCGCAAGTTAGTCGGATACTACTTACTTCTAACTCGTAACCTCTACAGATTAGATTAACTGGTAAACTACCGCCTAAAGGTGATGCTATTGTCATCTGGTTCCTTAGAGGTTTTGTATCTAATCCTAGTGTAGATACGCATGCAGTTGATATAAACGAATGCGATGCTCCAGTGTCAAATAAAGTTTGAACGCCGGTACTAAACAGTAGTAGGATGGAGTCTGACGTATGGTCCTGGAGAAGGTATTGTGATGGTTATGCGGCAGTCGAGGTGGTAGCGTGCCAGGACGGCGAAAAAGACGGCTCATCGGCATAGTCATAAGTTGAGAGAAAGTAAGCCCTTGCGTGAAATTGTGTTGTGGTGCTAAGTGAAAATGGGAGAATGGTGCTAAAGGAAGTACAACAAGGTTTACTAAATACTTGCTTTATTGATAACAACCGACAGACTTGTAGGTTTGCTTACAACCGAGGTTTACACATAATACAGCAAAAGGTTAACCTTTCATACTAGAAGTGAAAACAACATTTTATTTAAAAACCTAACTACGGTTAGGTTCTAATCTTCTCGGTCAGCTGGCCAACTTCATTCGGAGCATTCGAGGGAATTACATTCTCGGCATGCTTTCTTTTCTGGCCTAGTATTCTGTTGCATAGGTTGCTTCCCTAAGCTCGGATTGGCACAGTCAATCAGCTGATACTGCTGGGGCTGCTGATATCCATAATCCATGGGTCCTACTCTCTTAGGACAATTACGGCTGATATGCCCGAAGGCTTGACAGTTAAAGCATCGGATTGTTGGGTTGTCGTGTGCTGATCCCGATGGTCCTTGCCTTCCGTCACTCTTTTTCCAAGGCTGGGTGTTAATCTGAACAGGGTTAAGTTTGGCTGGGTAGGGCCCACGATTGTTGTTGTTCTGCACAGTCTTGATAGGTCCTCCCGAACCATTTCCTTGGCGTATCACCCTGGTGTTAGTCTCCTCCTTCCTCGGGTGGGGGCAGTTACGATTGAAATGTCCAATACTTGAGCAATTATAGCATCGGGCTATTGTGCCACCTTGTCCAGACTTTTTGGATGATCCTTTCTTGGAATCAGTCCTCCTCCAGTGCTGGTTGTTTGGTGGGGGTCGTTTCGCTTTGAGAGCCGCAATGAAGGCTTGCACGAGTTGTGCGAAGTCAGGGGTACCGTTAGTTTCATTGGACGAGCCCTCACCATTGTTACGCGTAATCGCCATTCTAGAGTTGGAAATTCGTAGGAGAATTCAGTCTAGAATACCCTTTTTGAAATAATAGCACAACACTACGGCTAAAATACTAAATTTGGAAGGATTTACTCCTGCTAGTCACTATCTATGAGCACATATTTATACAGAAAATGCCATGTGAGCAGGACACAGGTCACAAATAGTCAAATCCTAAGTGCTCTCACGTTTCGCATTCCTAAGCTCGGTAATGGCTCATATATATCTATAACCACACCGTTAGTAAATAGGATAGTTTTAGAGTAGCAAAAGTACACGGTACGGAAATCTATTCAGGTTACGTTCTCGAAAAGTGATCTACCCATTCTACCCAAGGTCGAGTGTTTGAACCTAGGGCTCTGATACCACTTGTAACGCCCCGCATTTTTGGGAAAAGCGTTATGGATTATTATTATAATTTAAAGTCGGTCTTAAACAATAATAATAATAACCAAAAATACATATGGATGATCTATCCTTTACAGATTACAAAAAGGTAAACCGGGTGGACTCTAAGGCTCCGTACGTTCCTTGATTTGGTCATGCTCCATGTCGGCAGCTCCTCCGGCGCTATTTATTCCTCCTGTTCGTCGACATAGTCTGACATAATACGTCGGAGTCGCGAAGCAACATCGTTATATTATGTCAGGGTTACACAAGTGCAACACCGTGAGCGAGGACGCTCAATAGATACCCTACCCCAACCTTAAACTAGCAATTCTAGAACAATATTGTAGGCGGCAGGTAAATAGTTGAAAATCATTTATCAAAACAGTAAGTTAATGCGTGTCAATGCATCAGTATCAAATCAAATCAAATCAGAGTGCAGCTTTGATAAAGTCAGTATCCCGTTTCTTTTCAAATCAGAGTGCAGCTTCAATAAAAATCAGTATCTCGTAACAGTTTGTGTAATAGAATTCTTCTTCAAATTTCATTAAGTTGCCGGCCCGTTCTACAACCCCGTTCTAACGGTCACCATCATTTCTGTGTCCATCTCACATCACTCGAAAGTTATTGGCCCGTTCTACAACCCCGTTCTAACGGTCACCAACCTTTCCGTTCGAAGAGTCGGCTAACCATATACTGACTACCCGCAGTTATGAGGTCCGCTAACTCCGCGTCACACACGACATAGCCCCGGTTTTCTTATAGCACCGAACTTAACAGCCTGTTTATAAGATCCGTTTACTACGTGTTGTGCTGAGTAAGTTCTGACCGTCAAATTCACCCCACGGGATTTGAGGAGAACTGTAAACATCACTACCGTATAGTTCCATTGAGCTTTGGCCACCAGTTCACCCCGGGGAACTGAGGCGGGACTCTAATGGCATAATTTTTATTACGACATCATTTTCATTCTCATCTTTATTTCTTCTTGTGAAAATAATCGATCATATTTTCGAAAAACGTGTCGTGTCGTATTGTCTCAGAAAACATGCACATGCCATAATTTCTTAAAAATCCTCCGTTTAAGATTGTTCACGATGAACTTTCCGTTTAAGATTGTTCACGATGAAGCAAGTGTGGTTTGCTATTTATAGTGAGGCAAAGAGAGCTCCCTCTCCCTAAAAAATCAGCCATTCCCTCTCCCCACAAGTGTCCAAACAACCTTTTGTAAAAGTAAAATTGTAGGTTTTAATGGCTAGTTTAGGATAAGGATAATTTTCCCACTAGATTTAAGCTTGGGGTCCAAGTATGGGTTTCTAGATACTTAGGAAAAGACATAATATGTCTAGGTTCATTATAGTGGGGCGTAGTTGGGTAGTTTTGGGTACTAGTTATACACACGAAACTAGCCACGGGGTATAATACATGTCTATCTATACATATATACATATATGCACTTTATAGAAAAAGTAAACCTATAATAATAGGCTTATAAGGCTATTAATAATAGAATAGGATATGTCCCCCCATTAATTGGGAGATAATTTCCCCACCGTTGGGACGAAAAATACTCCGCTGGTTGGTTTTGTGCGCGAAAAATACAAACTAGTGTAACGCGAATAATAATTAAAGAACCACCAGTTTTAAGAAAATAAATAAGTATGATAGGAAATTCCTAGATAGTCTTAAGAAAATCCAAAAATATAATGCTACGGAATTCAGAAGAAAAACGGCGTCGAAATGTGCGCGAACGACAGACAGTACGGATACGCCCGTAAAATTATACGGCGAGGGAAGCAATTACTCTCCCTTTCCTTTCCTTAGTGAGCAAGTTTACCAAGAAACTTCCTCTCTCCTTCCTTTCCTCTCATTAACTCACAAAAATACAAATTAGGTTTAGTAAAAGTAAAGTCAAAGTTAGTAGCAAAGTCAAAATTGGCCACATGTGTTATTAGGGTTTTTCCCAAAAATAGAAATAGGCCAAATTAGGTTTTAAATAGGATAAGGCTAGTCATAATAGGACAAAATAGGAGTTGGGGGAATTAGTAGGGCTTCCGGACGCGATGTGGTGTAATACCCGGTGTGCACGCGTTGATTTTACGGCGCGGAAAGTATAAATAACAGAATTAAACAATTTAAGTCTAAATTTATTCAAATTAATAATACTAAATAATAAATTATATTTATTTAGCGATATTAAAATAAATAGTCGAATTAATAAATCGAAATTTTTACTTACGAAATTTCGGGTCTTTACAATCATCAAATCAAAATCATAACCGAAAAAGCCCCAATATGCATCACTCCCACTGAAAGAAACCCTGCAATTGGCAATCACGATGATGACGGTGTCCTCCTTCATGCTAAACGGACCCGAGTTCAAGCTGAAGGGACCACCAGGGCAACTTCCTCAACTGGGCACCTGTTGTGGTCCGCCATGTGCCCATTGGGTTTCTCGGCGCCGGGTTTGGACGCCATTTTGGGGCTCCGGTGAGAGTGGTGGTGGTTCAATTTCCTCTCAATTTTATGAATTTTTTTTTTGAGATTTGCAGAGGGTAAAAAAGGGGTAGGAGGAGTTAGGGTTTGTTATTAGGAAAAAGGGAGGGCAAAATGTCTGTTCTACCCCTCAAAAAAACCCCAAATTGGGATTTCCGTTAAGTTTCCTAACGGAAGTTAACTTTTGGACTCAATTCGACCAAAATTGAAACTACAGGGGTCGTTAGAGTGAAATTGAAAGATGGGGGACGAAATCGAGACTGGGGTCAAACTAGAGGGACCATTTCGATAAATTTCCCTTAATGTAATCACCATAAATGGATGAATTAAGAAACTTAGTAATTCTTTCATTTATCTATTGTTTCATGTATACAACAATTAAAACAAAATCTAAGAAAACAAGGAAAAATAGTTATTATACACCTTAAACAGACTGCTTTTATATTTAATTTCCTCTTTTCAAGTTTTGGTTATCTTTTAACTTCTTGCTTTATTAAAAAAATCCAATGAGAATTTAGTTAAAGGTGATTTAGTTAGGAGGAGTGCCCTATCGTCATTCAAATTGTGAGAATATATATAAGAAATTTCCATTTGAGGGGTACGTATTTACACTCGAGAAATAGGAAAAAAAATTCCTTCAAGGAAAAGTTATAAAAGTATCAACAAGAAAGAAAAAAAAAGATGAAACAAGGAAAACAATTATGCTTCCAAATTTCTTTCTTTTCTAGTTAATAAAAGATTGAGAGCACATATTTTTATTGCATAATAAGTTTAGAGCGCATCTTTTTCGTAGAGCAACATGATAGACACTAAATATACACATGTCACTACCACTTCAATGCATGGCGGAATATATGGATGAGCTACCATTTAAAGAGCGCCACATACACATTTAATATATTATTTAATTTATTTTAAAAATCTTTTCATTCAAGAATCGAGGAGTAAACAAGTCATCCTTTCCGTCGCTCTATGGTCCAACTTGTTATCACTTAGAGTATCCACAATGTCCTAACCAAAATTGAATAACCAAAAGTTGCCATATCAGCTTTTGGTTATCCATTTAGAGGTTGCTAAAGTTAGCAATGTCAAGTCCCACATTGATGTGTTTTGTCCATAATCAGAAAAAATGGTCCCTCCATTACTTTTTCATATTTGAATAATCAAAACTTGCCACATAACTTTTTCAAACTACAAAAAAAGTGCGTAAATACAAATCTTTAAATTTTTTTTTTTTTTTAGAACCACATTTTTTTTTATAAAAAATCAGTCCTTGAAAAACACAGATTTTAGAAAAGAATAATTTTAAGAAAAAACTGATTTCCCAAATTAAAAAAAAAAGTTTGTAATTTTTTTTTTGTGAAATAGTTTGGTACAAACTCCGTTTCTCGAGTCTTTGGTAGATGTCATGCTATCTGGGAGCTTTTGGCAATGCTTGTTGTTTTGCCTACTCAAAATTGCTTTAATTTTTCCCTACAGAAAATTGAAAATTGAAAAAAAATAAAGTGTTGAAAAAAAATGTTTTCGAAAAAACAGTTTTGAAATAGAAAACAAGTTTTAAAAATAATTGTTTGAAAACATTGTTGAGAGAGAGAGAGAGAGAGAGAGAGAGAGAGAGAGAGAGAGAAGCTTTTTATCATCTGGTTATTGATTGGGTAGATTTTGGGTCCGCTAAATTTGGTTATTAGCAAAAGGTTGATAGTTTTGGCTATCCATAGGCCCAAATTTGGTTAGTTGCTAAGGGGTTGCTTAAATTTGGTTATTCCAATGTGGACACTTTTTTGAACAAATATTGTTAACCTTGGCAACCTTTTGGTTTTCATTAGGCCATTGTGGATGCTGTTATCCAATGTGGGCACTTTTTTGAACAAATATTGCTAACCTTAGCAACATTTTGGTTTTGATTAGGTCATTGTGGATGTCTTACATTATCACATTTTTATGATTTTAATTATTCACTTAAAAACATAAAATAAGTTGGAGATATATTTGGTGCAGCTTTTTGTAACCTATAATAAAGGTTCTGGCTCTTTCTTAAATAATAGATCAGCTTATTATAAAGTTGACATCCAAACCCTAAGTGTTGGCAATGTGGTATTACCTTGAGACTTAGGGGTTTGCTCCCACCTAAAGTCTCAGGTTTGATTCCCCTTGCCAGCAAGCTCTTGCGGCCACTGGGGGTTATAGCTGGTCGCTACCTCCAGAGCCCCAAAATTAGCCGAGGTGCGTGTAAATTAGCCCGAACATCCGTTTATCAAAACAAAAAAAAAGTTAACATCCAGATTAATCATAATCCTTCTACAAAAACACTCTTAAATTAAGTATTTTTTTTCCACAAAAAGTAATTTTACAATTTCAAGCAAGCGAAAAAAATAAAAAATAAAATTGGGGCTTAAAATAATTTCATGTTTTTGGGTTAAATAAGTTAGAAAAGCTAGATTAGTGATATTCATATTTGATACCAAATATCATTCATCAAATTTTTAAGTAAATAAAATAAAAAAGTAAGATTACAGGTGTGCAACGAACGAAAGCTGTAGTCGCTCTATAAATACCCACTCAGAAAGCATATGTGGACATTATTATGTAGGGCAAAGCCGCCGCTTCCTTCGTAGGGTTTTGTCTATAACTATATCATGATTTTATCAGATAACAATGGCGATAGAGACAAAGACGAAGGCGACGAAATCGAAGACAAAGTCATTCTGTTTTTGGTTATTGCTTCAGTGATTTACCAGATTAAGGTTTGCAACTTCTTTCATCTTAGATTTAGATTCTTTCATCTTAGTGTTACAATGATGATAGATGGACAATCCGTAATTTCAACAGATGATAATAGAACTGCTTGAAGATAAGTTTTCTCTCATCTCAAAAAGAAAGAAAGGAAGATAGAATATTTCTTCCTTTTATTTTTAATTTCTGATGGCATTTTTGAAAATATTGTTGTGGTACCGTAGAGGGTCCGAAGAGGTAATTTTGCAGAATTGCCATGCTACCGTTATATAATGTTATAAGTATGTTTATAAAATTTCATACTAATATATATCGTTCTCATCTTTACTCAACCTGAACATTACATATAGAAGATGTAAATATCGAGACCTACTAAATAATTGATCAGTCCCAATTTCCATCGTATGAAAGGTCACACGAGAAACAATTGAAAATTGAAAATGAAAGGATCTTGATTCACCTTGATTATCTTTTCCAAGCCAATATGTAATTTACCTATTAGAAGAAAGCTAAATAAGGAAAGGTGATACATATGATAACTAGTATCATGTAAAATACACCAGACAAATGTAGCATGTTATTGGTGATAAATGTAGTACTCGATCCCTCCGTTCGTAATTGTTAGTTCCTTACGAAAAGTCATGTCATTTTTCAAATAAAAAATTTAAGTACTTCCATATAATTTTTTCTCACCGTATTGAAGACCTTGATTAGATCTTTAATATGGTACAAAAAAATTAAAAAAATCAGACACGGAAGTAGTTGAATTTTTTATATGAAAAATGACAATTAGGATTGGGGCCACATTTATAAGTTTCGAAGCCTAACTCTCGTTGCGTAGAATCTCCTTTCACCAGGGGTGGTCAGCTAGCCATTCTCCTTTGCCTCCCGTTGCATTGAATCTGCTCGCACCATGGGTCCTCCCCTCCATGCTATTCGCAGCCAAAGGGCAGCCTTTCTCTTCCTTGATATCATAACTCTTTCCCTCCTCCGTAACCTTGTCCTTCTTTGGATGTCGGTTAGGGAAACGTTGGTAAGGTCGAGTTCTAGCGACTAGAGAGCAGCCACAATTCCTTCATTGCATCAATTGATTCCTTCAGTGACCTCTCGCGCATACACGCTATCAATGGTAGCTTCTCTACCGTCTCTGCATGCAGTTAATTAATGTGAAATGAGGACAATCACAAAATAATGTTTGAACTAGAGAGAATCTCTCTTTGAACAAACAATAAGAGAAAACTCTCAATTTCTTATCCACTTAAGTTTTTAGGTGAGTTTGTTCTTCGCAATCTATCGAACAATTTGGGTGGTTGTTTGCTTGTAGTACTTCGATGCATCTGTTGCGAAGAATGAAGAAGCTATTCGAATTGACCCACATTTTGCCGAGTGCAACGGGAACATGGCAAACGCTTTGAAGGTATGATGCAAGTCACTTTGGTGAGTCCTTTGCGAGTTCGTCAGAAACTAATATTGTACCCAATGTGTCTTTGTTTCCTGCAGGAGAAAGGAAACATTGATTTGTCTATCCGGTATTATTTGTATGTGATTGATGTTCGTGGACATTTTTTTTTTTGAACGGCAAAAAAGATTTTATTAATCTTTGAAAACGAAGTACAAAGATTAAAGGGATCGAAAGGAACGGCATCACAACACAAAGAGACATCTCAACTAGGTTGGCACCCCTCAAAGCGACCATATGGCACTACGGACCCAAAGGGAAATAACAAGGTTAACGAGAAATCAACCTAAACACTGCTACAGCTCAACCACCACGTTGTTCGTGGACATTTAGCAAGTATTTTATTCATATTCAACGCCTTCATTGCAACACTATTAGAATTTCCAGTACATGCTTTTAAGTTGTAGGTTTTATTTTCCATCCTTTTTCTTGACTATCTAATTTGTCAGCATTTTCAATGTACTTCTTTGTCGGTGTAATAGAAGTATAATTGCATATGTGAGGATTGAGTAGGGTTTGTTGGGTAACTGATATGGATGGAATGTTTTTTTTCTAAAATAATGAATTAAAAACGTGGTTCCAATATGGAAGCCGAGTAAAAACTTGTGCCTGAACAATAATGTGGTGGGAAACTCTCAATTAGTCAATCAACCCATCCCAGCTGGAACCACACACATCAGTTTGCAGAACTAAGACAGCCAAAAATCTGACTGGAGCATTGTCCCCTACAAAATTTTTTTGGCAAAAGAGAAAGAAGGTGAAGTCAGTCTAGATTTGGGAAATGGTAAGAGAAAACAAAAATCCATTGAAAATTCCAGGGTTTCCAAAAAATGCTGGAAGGAAAAAGGGTGGCAAGAAAAGCAAGCAAAGTGTGGAGGTTTGTTCTGCAATAGTTGCAGCTGCACTCTCAATATCAACTGTAGGGATAAACAATAGGAACAAAATTTTGCTAAATGAAGCTCGATCAGGCTGTATGGACAATTGCTAAAATCATGGGAGAAGATTATTTAGGGAACGAGGAGGAGGTGATAAGTAAGATCATGATTATGGAAGAACAAGATGATGCAAGATATGCTCCTATGATCAATGAATGTGAATGATTATATCTGTGAATCCTTCTGTAGAGCACACAACATATGAAAATATTATCATGGAATGTGAGAGGGCTTGGGAGTTTGAAGACTTGTGAGGAGCAAATAAAAGTATACAATATGATGAGAAGAAGAAAACTAATATTCAGTCTAAAAATGTATTTTATTGCATGAGACGTTTACAATAGTAGGAAAAATATGTACACAAATAAGATTTTTTAACCGAGCCCAGCCTCACGACGGCCTACGTATCTTCGGTCATAGGAGAATCAGGTCGCTACGTAGTTCAAGAAGACAAAAATCATTTTATTGGTGACCGAGCCCTTCTCGAGCAGCCCACGTATTCTCTGGCCTCGGAAGAAATCAGGTCCTAGTAGTTCAGAAGAAAAGCTAATGTCACGCCCTCAAAATTAGAAAGATAAAACATTTTATAAATTTCACGTGGATGGTCAACAAGTCCACGGTCCAAGTCAAAGTCCACATAAGATTTAGAAAGTCATAGTCAACGAGTCACAATTATCTAAGGGTGCCTGTAAACCCAAATACAAGTACATAAGTTTTAAATGTTATTACAACCCGATGGCAAAAGATGAAACTCAATTTAGTTACAAAATCATTTTATCAAAAGTATAAATTTCATGATGATGAGGTAACTCCTCCAATGCTCTTTCAAACATGTAAACACACTTCAAGCAACCAACTTCATGCTCCGTGCTGGTTACCTGAAATTATTAGGGTGAGCTCACTATCCCAATAGAGAAAAGTCTACAAATTCTAAATGTAATGAAGTGTAAGTGAGTGATAGACAAAGAAAGCACAAATCACGCAACAAGGACCAAGATATTTTATTGGTTAGAGGATATAAAACCAACTCGTAAGCCACTTGATTCCCTTGACTAACATTCTTCGTACCCAACTCGCACTCGATACGTACCCAACATCTCGCGCGTGTTCAATTCGGTCATAACGTAATGTGTCTAATACATTGTAGTTATCCCATTACAAAATTTCTCACGACATGTCCATATATATAGGACGACCCGAGAATCAATTCCGGGCTACCTTTCGGCCCCGTATCAATGGTTTCATTCCAGGCTACCTTTCGGCCCCGTATCAATGGTTTCATTCCGGGCTACCTTTCGGTCCCGTATCCATAGTTTCATTCCGGGCTACCTTTCGGCCCCGTATCAATAGTTTCATTCCGGGCTACCTTTCGGCCTCGTATCAATGGTTTCAAGTTCTCACTTTCATTTAACTGAATACCAATTTTTGTTCTCAAGTCATAACATAACCCATGCTTCACATCGTCTTTCCAATGGTGTCGTGCTCGCTATTCGACATAAAAGCATAATAAAGTGTCATTGTGCGTACAATGTTCTCACTAGATCACTTAATCATCAACCACAAGCATAGCAACACCCAACAACCTTGCAAAATTTCAAGGTGATTCAAGAGGACTTCAAATTAACTAAGTTCAAGACTAAAATTCAACTCATCACGCCTCATTAAGATGGTCTAGCAACTAATTGGTGGAGAAACTCATTAGAAGGATAGATCAAGCACAAACCCCAACCCAATGTGACTAGGAAATGGGTTTTCAAAGGAGATTTTCAAAATCAAAGGAGAGTTGATCAAGTAGGAAGCAACACACACAATACACATTCATATACATTTAGGAGAAGTAGAAATTTCCCAACCAAGATGGGTTTTGACCAAAACCCTAGAGTACCCAACTGATTTTGGCTCCAAACTCCAAGAACAACCTCTACCCAAGCTCCACTATGCATTCAAGAAACAAGATCAAGTAAAAAACGACTTACAAGGGTGAAGTTTCACTCACAATCAACGAGAGAGAGAGGGAAAAATGTGGGTGAAGCAAGAACAAGACCCAAACCAAGAGTTCTTACCTCCTTGAATGCAAAAATCCGAAATACAAGGGAGATTGATGTTTCCAATGTGTAGATCTTGAAGATTTGTGGTGAATTGAGGTTAAGATTACAAGATTTGAGGTAGGGGTGAAGAGAGAAGGTAGAAGGGTATTTTAGGGTTTGTTTTCGTGGTTTTGGAGTGAAGAAATGAGTCCAAGACCTTATTTATAGAGAGCTGCGACGGGCTCAAAATTCGCAGAAAAAT
Organism: Vaccinium myrtillus; assembly: GCA_016920895.1. Classification (NCBI taxonomy): domain Eukaryota; kingdom Viridiplantae; phylum Streptophyta; class Magnoliopsida; order Ericales; family Ericaceae; genus Vaccinium; species Vaccinium myrtillus. Next base: position 15,145,622 of record CM029271.1, read on the forward strand.
GTAGCTGGATACCGGTATCAAGAAAAACCCATACCGGTATCTAGACTTTCTGATGGCTCAAAATCTGCAGAAATATAACTGGATACCAGTATCAAGAAAAAGGCATACCGGTATCAAGAGTGAAAATTTCTAAATTTTTACCACTTTCACCAATTCGAACCCCGATCATTTCCAACACATTTTCACCATCTCCAAACACCCACATAACATTGTAACACATATTCCTACCATTTACTTAACCCCCGGTACACCGAGATATACACATCCACAAAATACTTAGAAGAAACATATTTTAAAACATTAATCAACTCATTCACATTAATTAAAATGAATAAAAGATAAAAAGAATTTCATGAAAATTTCGGGTCTTTACAGCTAAAATTTTAGAGAAGTTAATATCGTTGGGGAATTTGAGCCAGCGAGGCACAAAGGCGTTTCGATCGTACACAGAGGACAACGTCTAGAATCTGGCAGTTAGAATGTTGGGGATACAAAAGTAAAACAGAAACCTCCGGGAGGTTCCGAGACTAAAGAAGGGTCTAAAAAGATTACACGACTCTGTGGGGAGAAAATTGTAAAACAGGCATCCGGGGCTGCAACTTGAACTTTTTATATAAATGATGTAAATATCGAGACTTACAAAATAAATTGATCAAATCCCAATTTCGCATAAGAGGTCACCTGAGAAATCATCATCACATGAAATGATTCAACTTGATTGTATTTTCCAAGCTGATAAGTAATTTGCCTATTAGAAGTAAGCTAAATAGAAAAGGTGATATGTATGATAACTAATTTTATTAGAACGTACAATGATGATTTTTAGCGGGAAAGTATATGAAATGACCATTGTTTTGTTAAATTAACATCGTCATTGCTGTTTAAAAAAGGGAGAGTTGCTATAGGGTCCACTATAGCTATTTTGTAAGACACGCAGTCCACACAATAGTTTCTTAACACTTCCAGTTCATCCATAGGTGAAAAGAACAAAATTACCCCTAGCTAGCGATTGACGGAATGCTACAACTCCAAATTATTCCTCGCCGAAACATCGAACTAAGAGAGATGTTAGAATCGAATGGACGCACCACCCAATGCCGCTCCACCATTGTTCAGAAAAACGAACCAAACAAACGGGGAGAAGACGGCCGTAATCCGACAGTGGGGTCTCTTGCAACGAGTGCCTGCCGAGTAACAAAGATAAGTTCTCAGTGGTCCCACTCGACAACGGCGCGAATCCCAACGGTAGTAGATTCAAATCGATTCTGTTTTCTCTAACCAAAAAGAGCCCAAGAACGTCGATGTCGTTGTCGCCGGCGGTTATAGACAGAGAGGAGAGTTGGAAGATAGCGGTGACGGAGCTCTCTCACAAGCTAATCCACGCAACTAACAAGCGAGACAACGCCGTTCTAGAAGCTTCGAGGCTCAAACACTCCGTTACCGACCTGGAGACGAAACTCAAAAATTGGAACTCTACTGCCACGATTTAAAATCAGGCGTTCATGAGTATTCAAATCCATCTCGATAAATTCATTCTCATCCTTCTCTGAACCAGACCCAACCGGAACCCTATATCCCAAATTACGGCCGCCATCAAACCGCGCCAGTAGATCTAGCTCCAAAGGGACGTTGGATTTATTAACCCCGTGGGGAAACAAGTCCAACGTGATGTAGTTTACCTGGTTGTCGCCATCGACAGTAGTGATTGAATCATCATCGCCCGTCATTGGATTTGGAGTTGGATCCAAGGCATCTAAGTGGTGGCGAGATTGCCAGTAGGGAACGGAGTTGAGGGGTTCGATGAGGTCGTCGTCGTGAGGTTGAAGGAATGAAAACTCCGCCATTGACAAGTAGCACAGGATTGATGGAATCACCGTCTTCTTTCATATAGATAACCACCTCTTGGAGCATTTTTTATTTATTTTTAAAGATCGTGTTTCTACTTTTTCTTTTGGTAAAATGGAAGTCCAAAAAACAAAAGTAGATAATAAACAAGGATAAAAAAGAAGAAGAGAATATTAATTTGTGAACTGTCATAATTGTTGGGAAACGAATCCCAGAACCTAGTAATTATGCATACAGATTAAACAATAAAAATAAACACAAACCCTACAAGGCGGAATTAGGGTTTACCTCTCATCCGTAGACACGAACGCTAGTTGACTTGTTTATTTTAGAACTTGACAGACCTAATTACTATATGCAACAAGCTTTGCTCGACAGTACCTCATGATCTTCTACCATATTCCCTTATATCTCGATCATGTAGCCAAGTGTGGACTTCTACATGATCTCTTTGTTCTCTCTCTCACAGCCTCTATTCTAATTTTCTGAATGACTGTTATAAGACCTAGAGAACATAACGATATATTTATAGGGCTAGAGCAGGGACCCGAGGAGAAATAAATCTGGGCTCCTTGTGTAAATAAGAAAACCTAATCCAACCCGGATTCTATTCTTATTTCACAAATTATAATTCACATCACTAAAGAATTATAATTGCACTCTCATCTTTATCTCGATTATATTTCGAGCTCCTCGTTATTAAATACTTATTAATCTCCCCACGTTAATATTACAGAGACCCATTGATTAAATGTCGATTACTAACAATCTCCCACTAATCAACATCTTATAAAACACCTTGAGACTAACCACTTAACTTATTCGATATGTCGGATACAAATATCCACCTGCAGGGTTTGACATAACCAAAACTTATAAGTTTACTCAAGGGGGTATCATCAATCTCTAACGAGACGTGGATTCTATCAATAATTAATATCCATATATGTCATGCATATAATGTCGTGACCCAACTCACCAAGACTATTGACCGTGAAAAAAGATCTCACTTTATAATGAATCAAAGTCAACAACATTAAATGTATATATGTATTAATTATATCCGGATTAAGAGCATAAGTATTCTTAATAACTATAAGGTTCTAATTGTCTTAAAATGTTAGTACTAAGACATTTATCTTAAAGCGGTCTTGTTCAATACACACAAAATGTACTAGCACAATGAGTCGGAACTAGAACCGTTCCTTGTAGTCAAGACAAACCTACTAAAACATTGTACTACAATCCTACTGATGGTGTGTCAAATTCCATCTAAGATTGTGAACCAAAACTTATATTCCACAAGAACCGATGATCCAATCTTCTGTGTGTAAGTCGTACTCAACACACTGGATCATCTACTATGTAGAATAAAAGACACATGCACAACATACAATTATATCATGCAAACATTGCCCATAATAGATTCTCATAAAAAAAGGGATAAAACTGATTAATAATTAACTAATTAAATATTAATCTATTACATAAAAGCATGACTTTTAGTATAAGTTTCTAACAATCTCCCACTTAGACTAAAAAATATGCTGCCACGCATATCACTTCCATTCCCTTTACGTGACTATCAAAAGTCTTGGCATGTAAGCCATTTGTAAAAGGATCTTCTAGGTTGTTTGCTGATGCAACCTTGGTCACAGCTGCATCACATTTCAATACGATCGCTCGAATCAGGTGATACTTAAACTCGATGTGTTTTCCCTTCTTATGAATCTTTGGCTCCTTCGAGTTAGCAACTGCACTACTATTGTCACAATAGATTGAAATTGCTGACTGAATCAAAAGTACCACTTCTATTTTATAGTGGGGTACCCTAAAGGAATGACATTATATGCATGAAATATATGGATATTAATTATTGATAGAATCCACGTCTCGTTAGAGATTGATGATACCCCCTTGAGTAAACTTATAAGTTTTGGTTATGTCAAACCCTGCAGGTGGATATTTGTATCCGACATATCGAATGAGTTAAGTGGTTAGTCTCAAGGTGTTTTATAAGATGTTGATTAGTGGGAGATTGTTAGTAATAGACATTTAATCAACGGGTATCTATAATCTTAACGTGGGGAGATTAATAAGTATTTAATAACGTGGAGCTCGAAATATAATCGAGATAAAGATGGGATTGCAATTATAATTCTTTAGTGGTGTGAATTATAATTTTCTGAAATAAGAATAGAATCCAGGTGGGATTAGGTTTTCTTATTTACACAAGGAGCCCAGATTTATTCGTCCTCAGGTCCCTGCTCTAGCCCTATAAATATATCGTTATGTTCTCTAGGTCAAACAACAGTCATTCAAAAAATTAGAATAGAGGTTGAATAAGAGAGAACAAATAGATCATGTAGAAGTCCACACTTGGCTACATGATTGAGATATCAGGGAATATGGCAGAAGATCATGAGGTACTGTCGAGCAAAGCTTGTTGCATACAGTAATTAGGTATGTCAAGTTCTAAAATAAACAAGTCAACCAGCGTTCGTGTCTATGGATGAGAGGTAAAACCTAATTCTGCCTTGTAGGGTTTGTGTTTATTTTTGTTGTTTAATCTGTACGCATAATTACTTGGTTCTGGGATTCGTTTCCCAACAGTCTATAAGATCTTCTACGTACTTACACCACCCCAGTGAATTTCAATCTATAAGAAGTGGTACTTTCGATTCAGTCAGCAATTTCAATCTATTGTGACAATAGTAGTGCAGTTGCTAACTCGAAGGCGCCAAAGATTCATAAGATGGGAAAACACATCGAGTGTAACTATCACCTGATTCGAGCGATCGTATAGAAATGTGATGTAGCTGTGACCAAGGTTGCATCAGCAAACAACCTAGAAGATCCTTTTACAAATGGCTTACATGCCAAGACTTTTGATAGTCACGTAAAGGGAATGGAAGTGAGATGGGTGGCAGCATGTTTTTGAGTCTAAGTGGGAGATTGTTAGAAACTTAAACTAAAAGTCATGCTTTTATGTAATAGATTAATATTTAATTAGTTAATTATTAATCAGTTTTATCCCTTTTTTTATGAGAACCTATTATGGGCAATGTTTTCATGATATAATTGTATGTTGTGCATGTGTCTTTTATTCTACATAGTAGATGATCCAGTGTGTAGAGTACGGCTTACACACAGAAGATTGGATCATCGGTTCTTGTGGAATATAAGTTTTGGTTCACAATCTTAGATGGAATTTGACACACCATCAGTAGGGTTGTAGTACAATGTTTTAGTAGGTTTGTCTTGACTACAGGGAACAGTTCTAGTTCCGACTCATTTTGCTAGTACATTTTGTGTGTATTGAACAAGACCGCTTTAAGATAATTGTCTTAGTACTAACATTTTAAGACAATTAGAACCTTATAGTTATTAAGAATACTTATGCTCTTAATCCGGATATAATTAATACATATATACATTTAATGTTGTTGACTATGATTCATTATAAAGTGAGATCTTTTTTCACGGTCAATAGTCTTGGTGAGTTGGGTCACGACATTATATGCATGAAATATATGGATATTAATTATTGATAGAATGCTCGTCTCGTTAGAGATTGATGATACCCCCTTGAGTAAACTTATACGTTTTTTATGTCAAACCTGGATACTTGTTTTGTGGATATTTGTATCCGACATATCGAATAAGTTAAGTGGTTAGTCTCAAGGTGTTTTATAAGATGTTGATTAGTGGGAGATTGTTAGTAATCGACATTTAATCAACGGGTTTCTGTAATCTTAACGTGGGGAGATTAATAAGTATTTAATAACGTGGAGCTTGAAATATAATCGAGATAAAGATGAGAGTGCAATTATAATTCTTTAGTGGTGTGAATTATAATTTGTGAAATAAGAATAGAATCCGGATGGGATTAGGTTTTCTTATTTACACAAAGAGCCTAGATTTATTTCTCCTCGGGTCCCTGCTCTAGCCCTATAAATATATCGTTATGTTCTCTAGGTCTTAAAACAGTCGTTCAGAAAATTAGAATAGAGGCTGTGAGAGAGAGAACAAAGAGATCATGTGGAAGTCCACACTTGGCTACATGATCGAGATACAAAGGGAATATGACAGAAGATCATGAGGTACTATCGAGCAGAGTTTGTTGCATACAGTAATCAGGTCTGTCAAGTTCTAAAATAAACAAGTCAACCAGCGTTCGTGTCTACGGATGAGAGGTAAACCCTAATTCTGCCTTGTAGGGTTTGTGTTTATTTTTATTGTTTAATCTGTACGCATAATTACTGGGTTCTGGGATTCGTTTCCCAACAGTCTATAAGATCTTCTACATACTTACACCACCCCAGTGAATTTCAATCTATAAGAAGTGGTACTTTCGATTCAGTCAGCAATTTCAATCTATTGTGACAATAGTAGTGCAGTTGCTAACTCGAAGGAGCCAAAGATTCATAAAAAGGGAAAACACATCGAGTGTAACTATCACCTGATTCGAGCGATCGTATAGAAATGTGATGTAGCTGTGACCAAGGTTGCATCAGCAAACAACCTAGAAGATCCTTTTACAAATGGCTTACATGCCAAGACTTTTGATAGTCACGTAAAGGGAATGGAAGTGAGATGCGTGGCAGCAGGTTTTTGAGTCTTAGTGGGAGATTGTTAGAAACTTATACTAAAAGTCATGCTTTTTTGTAATAGATTATGCTTGACCGTTCGGGTGATTAATAATTAACTAGAATTTCGTCCCAAGCGTAGGACTATCGACCGGTGCAACACAATAAATCCGGAAGTACCGGAGTCGAACCACAGAGACGGTCTACGGTGCTTAACTCAAACAATGTCGGCTTTACGTTTGTAATTGGCTCTCAGGTAGCCACCCCTTGCTCAGATGATTTGATTAATTAACTAAATTAAACTGATTTAACTACTGGACTCTGAATTTAAAAGGGAGAGCACAGCCGTGGGCACTACGGTGTCCGCAGCTAGACTAATTCACATTCACTCGGGCCACAATTATTCAATTAATAGATTTAGAAATATGAAAAATAGTTCCCAACAAATGCGCACCACTTGTCACCAATTTCTGCGCGCATTCGGAATTGGCAATGCCCGGGTTTGTTTGCTAGAAAAACTTCCGTATCCAAAAATTGCACATTGATTAAAATGATTCGGCACCGAGGTGGAACATAGATTAGCCTAGCCACGGGACACCTTCATCCCGCGGCCGCACTCAATACGACTACTCACTCATTATTGAAAACGCAGCAAGAATAACAATAACCCTAGATCTAAACATGATTAAACAATGAAAATAATAACAGGAAGTAGTACCGAAAATTGTGCAACGGAAATAATCTTGATTAATGAACGAAGAACGTCAATCCACGTTGAGAATCTTGAAAACAAACTTCAAAAACTTCAATAAGAATAGCTCCGGAAAGTAACAACTTCAAAGGAAAAACGGCTGCGAAAAAACTAAGAAAACTAGAGCAAAGTTCGAACCCTAATTCGGGGTAAAAACGAGGTATAAATACCCTCCCGAAGTCAACACACGTGGCAAGTCAAGACGGGCAAAATAAGGGTCTCGGTATCGATACAGGAGAAGTCCTGTATCGATACCAGTAGGTTCTGTTTTCTGGATGGTGCTTGGGTATCGATACAGGACAATCCCTGTATCGATACCGAGCCTCTAAGTTGACTTTTTCAGCTTTTTGGTCGTCCTTGCTTGGGTCCCACCGGTTCCCCGCATGCCCGATGCCTTGTGTCACTTTCCGTGCTCCTTTTCGGCCCGTTTCCTACAAAACAAACACAAACACCAAAAACAAGAGACAACACCGAATCAAGTGGAAAATGAAATAAAACGCGCCTCTAATGCGCTAATTTGCCCTACTTAGGCGCTTATATCTGTGATATTACGCGCCTATCACACCCCCCAACTTGAGCGTTGCTAGTCCCTAGGAACGAACGAAAATAAAACAATGAAAAGAAACTAGAAAAACACCAACGGGGGTACGGGGGTTATGACACCTGTAGAAATAATCAATCATAGCGATAGATATTTGCCTCTAAATATGCCTGTAACTCAAATACATGCATGCTTTGACAAAAAAATTGAACATGGTTAGCATAGCGTCACATGCGCGAATAAATATCCCTACCAAAATAATCGCGTCGCACAACTCACTTGGAACACTCAACATCCCATATAAGCGCTTGGCGAGATGCGTGGGACCGAACAACTGGTTTCCACGAGCCAATCAAAATCAACGCTTAACAGAAATAACCGCACAATATGCACAATATGTCCAAACATGATTCCACAAAATAAGTAACATCATTATTAATCATGCATAAGTGAGAGATAGAATACGTGCAACGATCGACTAAGGACTTTTTGGATTATATTGACCTTGGTTAGACAAAAAATAGAAACTGCAAAATCAGGTGACGGCCCATAGAAGCTCAAGGTTAACTACCCCGACTGGCCGCACCTGTCATGTCTAAAACCTGCCAATGCGCCCATCGGCGCCACCCAAACCAAATCCTAAACATCAAGATAAAGCAACATCCATGCGAGTTATATTACAAACCCCAAATGAAAAAGAAAAACACGAGTTCCACATGAAATAACAGAAAACCCAACATAAAATAACACCTCCAACTATCACTACCTACCCTCTAGTCAGCCCCATGCAACACAAGTGTCTCAATCAATCCGACTCTTCCTCCTCTGGTTTAGCCTCATCAGCGAAATCATCGCTGATCTCCAACTCCGGTAACTCAAGAGGAACATATGGTTCTGAAGTCGACCCCTCAAGTCGCCCTACCATCCACTCTTCCCTGTGATTCATCCCCGCAGCATTCTTGCATTTTGTCGCACCTCCCTCTTAAGCTTCTGATGGCTTCGAATGGTAGCGACCCCTTGGCAAAAGATCTTCTGTAGCCAAGTGGTATTGGATGAGCTGGGGGGTGGCTCTGTAGTAAAAAATGCTCCTCCTCTAGTACTTCGAGACTGAGCTCTGCTCTTGGTAAGAATGGTGATGTCTATAGGCCCAGGGACTAGTGGATCGTTGTTGAACCACTTGGCCCCTTGCAATCCGGAGTCTCTAGCAATGGCCGAAATCAGGCAGGGAAACGGCATTCGGGTCTGTGTTGGGGCATCGCGAAAATCAATGATCTTAGAGTAAATGAACAATGCCCAATCACACAGAGTGTCCTCATCCATAAAAGCTGTCAGCATATTCCCAGTATCAACAGAGGGCTTATTTTCAGTTGCCCTCGGATCCAGATTATAACAAACCACTTGGTTCACAAACCGATAGGTTGCCCTAAACTTGCCCGGTCGGTGAGGGATACTAGCATCCCTACGTTTTTCATACAAAATACCCGTCACTATGTGCGAGTCAAAATCTTCAGCGGAACAAGGGTAGTTAATATCAGTCGGCCTCCTATATCGCAAACTCGCGGCAATAATATCGGGGGTGATAGTGATGTGGGTTTTAGCCACTCGTGAGGTTATCTGAGTCTCGGAACTGAATGCAATCCCGGATGCTGGTACATGAATGTGTTTATAGAATTCCCTCACAAGTTCTAGATTATACCCGGGGTTTGGATTGAACCAAAATGACATACCTTGCCGCACAATGGCTCGTATGGTCTCGTCATTCTCGAGAAACCCATCCCGGATAACGTGGCGCTCGTTCTTAACGCCCCTTTGATCAATGGAAGCCTCCCACTTTTCCCGTTCATCCCGGGCAATCTGATCCTTAGTCCTCCGTCCTCCGGCCGCTTGCTCTGGAGTGGCACTCGAAGAAGCCGCCCCTTTACCCTTAGCACTCGCGGGAATCCTTTTAGGTGCCATGTTTTGGAGATGGGTTTTGGAAAATTGGGTTTTTGGAAATTTAGGGTTTTTTTTTTTTTTAGATCTGGAGAGATAAGGATTTTGGAAGGGATTTGAGAGGTATATATGGTAGAGATGGAGAAAAGGAGTGTTTTGGTGAAGTTTGGTGGAATTTGGGTAAGATTTGGTGGAGTTATGGAGGTTTGAAGGTGGTGGCTATGGAGGATTTTCGGAGGTTTTAGGGTTAGAGAGAGAGAGAGGTTTGGAGAAGATGAAGAGAAGTGAAGGGAATGACCGGTCAAAACCTTTAAATTCGCGTTTTAGGGGCTTCGGTATCGATACAGGGAAAGACCTGTATCGATACCCGTACGTTCTGTTCGCGAATTGGTGACCTGGTATCGATACAGCACTTTTGCTGTATCGATACCGAAAGGCCTATATTTATTTATTTTTTTATTTTTTTTTTCTGAATAGGCTGGGGGTTTTTGGGTTTTGGTTTCCAAAACATGACACCTACTCAGACTTCTTCAATTATTAATCCCTCACAAGCACATTGCTTCCCAAATTTTCACAACAGTACGACACTTATGATGCACGGAGCTTGACTTCCCCCCCAACTTCAATCCAACCAAAAACACCGGTTTCCTAAGTTAGACACGGGAACTGACTCCGACTGGTTTAAGATGGGTCAAAGGGACTCGTATGTGGTTTAATCATGCAAAAATGCCTTGTTTCATCCCCTATGCACGTTATTCATTCTCACAAATGCATGAAAAATAACTAGTCTCTTACTTGCAAAAGAAAAGCCTACTATTTTATGCGATTACAGAACGGAATACAAAGAACATGGGAATGTTATTCAGGATACGCTATTATCAATGTGGGGACACTTATTCACATGCTTGACAGTTCATCATGCTCAATGTAAATAGTCAAATATATGCATGCATTCAAGTTAAACGGGCATACATTCAAGTTAAATATTCGCTCGATGATACTCACAAAATGCATAAAACCCTTATCCCCGAAAACTAACTAGCAACGCTATATAAGTACAAAGTACACCCTCCCCCCAACTAGAATCATGCTATGTCCCCAGAGCATGGAGACAGAAAAATTGAAAGAACAAGGGGAAGAACCGGACCTCCGGGTGGCAGCCAACCACCATGACCTCGACCGATATACGAGGAATTTCAGGTACGCTCACCTTGCAACCTGCAAAACACGTCAGTCCAGCCCGGCACGTGGTATCCGGGCGTACACAGAAAAACCAAAAAAACAATAACAGGAAAAGAAATTACTCCACCACTTCCGTCACGTGAAAGACACGGGTACTACTTTTCTCCCTAATTCCTCACTTAAATTTGTGTAGAGAAGGTCATCAAACAATCCCGGGTAAATCATGACTCAACAGGTTAAATTACTCAAGGTTCTTCCTTAAAGCAATCAGAGCCAATCGTCTTTAATGACTATCCGAGACACGGCGATAAGATTGTTTGAAACCCAGATACACACATTTAAGGCTAGAAATTAGGTGGCTATACCGGACCGAAAATATTATTATTATCATTTTTTTTTTTTAAAACGCCCTTACTAACCGGAGCTGGGCACACGATCCTTATTTTAATAGCGGCGTGCGAAGCTATAAATACCCAAGTCAATGATGGGTACCCCTACGGTTAGGGGTCGGGTCCACACTCAACAAAGAGCGTGGTACGCGTGAGCTACCCGTCAAAATAAGGCAGTAAACGCCTACACAACTGGGTCGTCCGAATAAACAGGATCGACCAACTCCTCATCCGGTTCACCTACCTCCAAAAATTCTAAAACGGTTTCAGACGCTGCCCATTAACTTTAAACACATGATCATCCTTAGAATCACGGACATCAACTGAACCATTCGGATGCACTTGCACCACAACATAGGGACCTGCCCAACGGGACCTCAACTTGCCGGGAAATAGATGGAGACGCGAATTATAGAGCAACACTTTCTGACCAACTCTAAAGGTTTTGCGCTGAATATTCCTATCATGATACGCCTTCACCTTAGCCTTATAAATACTAGCATTCTCATACGCGTCATTCCTAAGCTCCTCGAGCTCACATAACTGTAACTTCCTATGCGCACCCACCACATCTAGACTCGAATTGATTTCCTGGAGGGCCCAATAGGCCTTCTTCTCTAACTCAACTGGTAGGTGGCAGGCCTTACCGAAAACAAGCCGATAGGGTGAAGCACCCAACACGGTCTTATAAGCAGTGCGATAAGCCCACAACGCATTATTCAACCTGGTGGACCAATCCTTCCTAGTCACACCTACAGTTTTCTCCAAAATTCGCTTGATCTCTCTATTTGCTAACTCGGCCTGCCCATTAGTTTGGGGGTGGTACGAAGTGGACACCTTGTGAGTGACGCTATACTCCCCCATTAACTTTGCAAACGACCGACTTGTGAAGTGCGTGCCCTGATCAGAGATAATAGCGCGTGGCACGCCAAACCTCGACAAAATATTAGACTTAATGAACTCTAGCACGACTCGCGACTCCATAGACTTAGTGGGTATCGCCTCTACCCACTTGGACACATAGTCCACCGCTACCAAAATATACTCGTAACCATGAGACATAGGTAATGGACCCATAAAGTCAATGCCCCAACAATCGAAAACCTCTAGCACAAGAATGGGCCGGAGGGGCATCTCCTGACGTGAAGACAATTTGCCAAGCTTTTGGCAACGGTCGCATGACCTACAGAATACATGAACGAGCTTAAACATATCAGGCCACCAGAATCCACACTGTAAAATCTTGGCGGTGGTCTTCTTCGCAGAGAAGTGACCACCACATGCCTCGCTATGACTGAACTCTATAATCCCCTTCTGATCAGACTCAAAAGGGGACACATCTACGCACAACTGGGTCCGCACAAGTACTTAAACAAATATGGGTCATCGAATATATACCGCTTGTCGGACACTCCTCAAAAATCGCTGCTTCTCTTGGGTTGACCAATGGGAAGGAATCTGCCCAGTCACCAAATAATTGGCGATATCAGCATACCATGGGCACTCGTTAGCAGCGAACAACTGCTCATCCGGAAAAGAATCTCTAATGGGAAGATTCGAGGTGGGGTCCTCGAATTCCAGACGAGACAGATGGTCAGCCACTACATTCTCTACCCCTTTTTTATCCTTGATAATCAGGTGGAATTCTTGCAGCAGCAGAATCCACCGAATGAGGCGAGCTTTCGCGTCCTGCTTAGTCATTAAGTACTTTAGGGCCGCATGATCGGTAAAAACCGTGATCTGCGAACCTACCAGGTAGGACCGAAACTTATCTAAAGCAAACACCACCGCTAACAACTCCTTCTCGGTGGTGGTGTAGTTCATCTGCGCCTCATTCAATGTCTTACTAGCGTAGTAGATCACACATGGGTCTTTCCCTCTCCTCTGCCCTAACACAGCTCCGACTGCATAGTCAGAAGCATCACACATTAACTCAAAGGGAAGACTCCAATCCGGGGACTGCACAATCGGCGGAGTTGTGAGACTCCGCTTTAACATCTGAAATGCCCCCTCACAAGCATCGGACCACACAAAAGGTGTGTCCTTTGCCAACAACTGACACAACGGACGGGAGATAGCACTGAAGTCTTTAATGAACCGCCGGTAGAAACCAGCGTGTCCCAGAAATGAACGCACATCCTTAACGGACTTAGGTGTTGGGAGATTTCGGATTAAATCTATTTTGGCCTTGTCCACCTCAATACCCTTAGAGGACACAATGTGTCCCAACACGATTCCTTGGGTAACCATGAAGTGGCACTTCTCCCAATTTAGCACCAAGTGCTTCTCCTCACACCTCTGTAAAACTTTTCCCAAATTTTCGAGGCATCCATCGAATGAATCTCCGAAAACCGAAAAATCATCCATGAACACCTCTACTATCCTTTCCACCATGTCGCTAAAAATTCCCATCATGCACCTGGAAAAGGTACCAGGTGCATTGCACAACCCAAAGGGCATGCGAAGTAAGCATAGGTTCCATATGGACATGTGAAGGTGGTCTTTCCCGGTCCTCTAAGGCGACCTCAATCGGTTATACCCCGAATACCCATCCAAAAGCAATAAAAGGCCCGACCCGCTACCCTCTCTAAAATCTGATCAATGAAAGGAAGAGGGAAGTGGTCTTTTCGGGTGCTCGAATTGAGCTTCCGGTAATCTATGCAAACTCTCCATCCTGTGGGAACTCGGGTCGGCACTAAAACTCCCTCATCGTTGGTCACAACGGTCACTCCCGGCCTTCTTAGGCACCACCCCGCACTTTGGGCTCACCCACTCACTATGGGCAACTGGGTAAATAATACCCGCGTCTAACAACTTAAGCACCTCAGCCCGAACCACGTCTTTCATGTTGGGGTTAAGACGCCGCTGAGGTTGCCTGGAAGGCTTTACACTTTCCTCAAGAATAATGCGGTGTGTACACACCGTTGGGCTTATACCATGCAAATCCGCTATGGTTTGCCCAATCGCGCCCATGTGCTCTCTCAACAAGTTTTAGGTTTCCTCTCTTGATCTTCCTCGAGGGATGAGGAGATCACAACCGGATAGGTATCATTGCCTTTCAAAAAGGCATACTTAAGCGTGTCCGGTAGAGGTTTTAACTCGGTTTAGGCAATTTGGACATATGACGGGAGAACCTTGGGCGGAGGGTTGCCCAATGGTTCAAACATAGGGTTATGAGTGACCCCACACACCTCTGCACACAACTCCTCAATATCTAGTAACTCTAACAAATTCACAACCTCCGCTGAGTCTAAAAATGATATTCCCTCGGAGGTAAGAGCAACCTCCAAGGGGTCCTTATACAGGACTGTATCAATATGCTCCTGGACTAACGTGTCAATCAGGCACAACTCCTCAGACTCCTCCTCATCATCCTCTAATGTACTGACACTGAAAACATCCACCTCCATTCTCTCCTCACCGACAGATAATCGGACCTTGCCGTTTTGCAGTTCATAACAAAGATTGGAGGTGGCTAGGAAGGGACGCCCCAAGATGATGGGAGTCTTCTCTAAAGCCTCAAGACCGGGACTAATGTCTAGAACAATGAAATCAGCGGGAAATTGAAACTCCCCTACCCGGATCAACACATCCTCTACCACTCCCTTGGGCACTCTAATACTCCGGTCAGCCAACTGTAGAGTGACTGGAGTCTCACTGAGGTCGCCTAGGTCCAATCTCAAGTATGCTGAATAAGGGAGCAAATTCACACTCGCTCCCAAATCTAACAATGCCTTGTCAAAATTCTGACCTGCTATGGCTATGGGAATGGTGGGACACCCTGGATCCTTGCACTTGGCAGGAATCTCAGTCTGCAAAATGGAGCTCACTTGCTCCGTCAGAACTACGTTGTTCTGACTCTTGCGCTTTGGTGTGCAAAGGTCCTTCAAAACCTTAGCACACTGGGGGAAGGATTCAATCGCCTCCATCAGGGTGATGGGGAATTGAACCTTCTTAAGCAACTCAATTATTTTGCTGTTCATGGGTTGCTTGGGTCTCACCGCCAGTCTTTGGGGAAATGGAGCTACTGGTACAGCTGGCGGTGGTGGAGTCGTGGGGTGCATTGCAGGCACCACCACTTCAGGTGACTCCTCTCTCTCTTCTACTTCCTCCCGAGGCACCTCAGCAGTATCAAAAATGACCTCAGGCTCAATAACTGGCTCCGGGGGTGGAGCCTGTCTTAGTGTTGGCTGAATGGTCTTATCAATCGTTTTCCCACTCCTAAGAATGGTAACTGCTTTAGCCTCTTCCTGATTTTGCCCTTGAACATTGGGACCTGAAGAATGTCCCACATAATGGGCACCTACCTGACTACGTTGGGCCGGAAACCTACCCTTCTCCTGTTGCATTTGATCGATCACGCAAAGTGAGTTGCGTCATTTGGGCCGTAAGGGCCCCAATTTCTTGCCCTGGTATCGATCGAAATGTCACCGACTCGCATTAGGGAATTCATGGAATCCTCAAAACGGGGTGGTGCAGTCTGTGCATAACCTGGGGGCGGACCACGAGTGGATGGGCCTCCCCCCCTGCCTTGCTGTGTCTGGTAGTTGTAAGGAATGACTTGGCCCTGCGGAGGCCTGGGTGCTTGGGACTGATGAAACTGTTGCAGCGGAGGCGGCGCAAGGAGTTGCGCTTGACCTCCACCTGCGGGTCTAGGGTCTGACCACCCCAAGTTGGGGTGATCTCTCCATCCCGGGTTATACGTATTTGAGTATGGGTCCCAATTTGTAAAGACCTGTAAATTTTAATTATTTATTATTATTATTATTATTATTTTAAAATAATAATAAAGTTGGGAAATTGTGAGGAATTTAAATTTGAGTAAAATGGGCCAATTTGATGGTAGTATATGCTTCGGGGTGTTTTAAAATGCATTTGAAACTTAGGGGATGTAAGTGCATAAAGGGGGGGTGTATATACTAGTGATATGGCTGATTTTTTTGAAAACATAACACCTCTCTCTCTCACTAAAAACCACCGGTGTTCTCTCCCTCTTGCTTCTCTTCAAAATTCTTCCACCTCCACCTCAAATCCAACTTCAAATCCCAAACTCCTTCAAGATCCTTGCTCACACAAGCCTCCTACGCGTCTTTGGAAGCTTGGGTTGCATCTATTTCGCTCCGGAAGTTCATATTTCGGTTGGGGTAGCAAGGAGAAGCTAGGGTTCTACTCTCACTTTGATTCCAAGCTTCTATACATTGAGGTAGGGAAATTTCTACCATTACTAAGTGTTTTGAAGTGTGTGATGTGTAGATTATACTCATCTTTGATCAATCCCTCTTATGTTCTTGAAAGACCCATTTTCTAGTTCCATGGATTTCATTGGATGTTGATTAATGTTTGTTGTTGTTGTCCTACGTAAATTAGTTGTGGCAATACCCTCTTGTAGCTTGTGGTGTTGATTTTTTATCATAAACATGTTTGGTTTGGAGCCCTTTACAATCCCCTTGCTTTGCTGTCAAAAAATTCTGCTCGAAATGGCTAGTGGATCGATCCACTCATCACCTGGATCGATCCAAAACCTTCTGATGGTGTTTTAGATCAGAGTGGATCGATCCACTCTTGCACTGGATCGATCCACTCCCACAGTGGATCGATCCACTCATCACCTGGATCGATCCAAAACCTTCTGTCTTGCTCCGGACCAAAGTGGATTGATCCACTCTTGCACTGGATCGATCCACTCCCACAGTGGATCAATCCACTCCCCCCTTCACTTCACCAAAACTTGTTTTCGTCGATTTCGGTCGCTTGTTCGTGTTAATACTTGGCGTAATCATCTCTTATACCTCAAAACTCGTTGAATAATTCATCCCTAGCCTATCCGAGTATAATTGGTGACTCGGTTTGATTTTTTTTTTGTGCGACACCTACATGGTCATACACTTGATATATGTGAATTGAAGATTTTGACGAAATGCGTGAACTTGGGCGACGATTTGAGGTATGAGTGATATGATGACACTTGTGCGAAACCAATGAACGTGAATTGAAATGAGAACTTGAAACTTGTGATACGGGGCCGAAAGGTAGCCCGGAATGATACTCGGGCCGTTCTATGGGCGTGTCGCGAGGAACTATGCCTTGGCCAAGGGGAAGATTATACGGGGTCGAATGATAGCCCGGAATGATACTTGGGCCGTCCTATGGACGTGTCGCGAGGAATTTCTAAAGACTTAATTTAAACAAATGGTTGACATGGCACACCAAACAAATTGGACACTTACGAGAGAGGACACGTGTCGGGTACGCATTGGACACACTTGGGTGATAACAAGGGATTTATAAACTTATGTGTGTCTCATAGGACTCCCTTAAACTCGAGGCTATCTTATTTAGCTTTCATCCTCATGTCTCATCTCGCATCTACATTTCATTGTGCTTAGTTTTGGTAGACGTTTCTCTACTGGGCTAGTGAGCTCAACCTATCATTTTTTTTCAGGTACCCAGCGTGGAGCATGACTTGGGTGTGCATGAAGTGATTGCATGTATTTTTTTTTGAAAGCTTAAAGAGGAGTTACCTCATCATCTTGAGTTTATAATTTTGAAGAGATGATTTTGTAACTTATTCATATTAAATCTTTTGACTTGGATCTATAATAACTGTAAGACTCGTGTATTTTAGTTTGGGAAAATGGGTAACCATAGACTATTGTACCTCTTGATATTGACTTTGATTATTAAACTTGGAATTTGACGTGGCCTGTGGACTTGTTGACCGTCCACGTGGAATTTCTTATTGTTTTATTCCTTGAATTTCGAGGGCGTGACAACTTGGTATCAGAGCATAGGTTTTGAAAACTTAGGAACCGTGGGGAGACCTATAGTCTCGGGGCTTAAACTATTGCATAAGATTTTCCTTGAAAACACGTTTTCTCATTCATTGTGTGTGCTTGTGTGACATTCATGGAGCATATAAGCATCATATAGTGTCACGAGCATGGTGTTGAGTAGTATACCCGTGTTGGGATAGAGTTAGAGGCTTAGACCTCATTTGAGAAAATGTTGGGATTAATGATCTTTCTTTCTTAAATTCTTATAGAATCATGCCGCCAAGACGAGTTACTAGACGGGATGGGGCCGCAAATCGGGGAAGGACTCGAGGTCGGGGTCGTAGTGAGCGGCCCAATGATGAGGCTAGTCATCATGGTGAACATCCGAGGGGTGAGGATGAGAGACGGGAGGAAGAGATACACCAAACGGGGGCACAAAACCCACCAAACCAATTTGCTATCGATCTTGTGGCCGCGCTTGTGGCATCTAACTTGTTGAACCAAGCACCTAAGGGCACGGAGTCTAGGGAAGCCATGAGGGAATTTCGTCGTATGAATCCACCAACATTCGATGGAGCGAGTAGTGATCCACTAGATGCTGACCATTGGCTTGTGGAAATTCGCAAGCTTTTTACCGCACTAGCTATCAACGAGGATAACATGAGGGTGAATTTGGTAGCTTGTCAACTTACCGGGGAAGCAAACAATTGGTGGGAATCGGTTTTAGCGGGTAGGAGAGATGTGCGGAGAGCGGTGAGGGCGGCTCAACCAGTTGATGAGCCGGATGTTGAGGATTTGACACGGGCCGAGTTTGAAACTCTTTTCGAAAACCAATACTTTCCGGGTTCTTTCAAAGAGCAACTAAGAGATCAATTTGAGAAGCTTGAAAAAGGGAGTATGACCGTTTCGGAGTACGCTATGAGATTCCAATCCTTGTCTCGGTTTGCACCGGAGTTGGTAAGTTCGGAGGAGAGAAAATGTAGACGATTTGAGAAAGGTTTGAATGACCCACTTAAGCTACTAGTTATGTCGGCTCGCATCAACAAGTTTACCGAGATTGTGGAGTGCGCTAGAAATCTTGAGAATTCGGGGGAGATGGGTAAGAATGTGAAAGGGTGGGAGTCTAAACCACCAATCGTGACCGTGAGTGCACCTACGGGGTCTTATGGGGGCCAAGGGAGAAAGAGATCAAGAGAGCAATTCCAACAATCGCATAGCCAATCAAGTTTTCGGGCACCTAACTCGTCGGGGTTTCGGGGAGGTTCCGGTCGGCCACCAATCGTGTGCCACAATTGCAAGCAACCAGGTCACTATCGCTCTCAGTGTCCTTATCACTTGGGTTCACAACCTCAGGGTACTCCATTTCCGGGTTCTTGTTTTGCTTGTGGTAAATCGGGGCATATTGCAAGAAATTGTCCACGGGGAGGAGGAGCACGTAGCGAGTCGGGGTCTGTTCAGCAGCCAAGGGTTGGGCAGAGTTTTAGTCAGCAGAGGGGTGCACAGGGACAGTCACAGTTCAGACAGGGCACGACTGGTCAGGGTTCACGCATTGAGCGGGGAGCGAGCTCTTCGACACCGAGTCAGGGATCCGTTCAGAGGGGTGGTCACACTCAGGGTCAGACTATTCCGGGGAGAGCCTATGCTATCACCAGTGCCACACCACTACCACCACCACCCACTACGCAGGCACCGGAGACTTCGGTTGTGAGGGGTACATTTCTTCTATTCAATTCCTTTGCTAAAGTGCTATTCGACTCGGGAGCATCTCATTCTTTTATTGCTTCATCATTTGTGCGTGCATTGGAGTTAGAAACCGAGGGTCTTATCCCTCCTTTGTTTGTTGATACACCATTAGGCGGTAGGACATCACTTGATCGCTTATGCCGAGGGTGTGAGTTAATTATTCGGGACCGTCGTTTTACTTTCGATTTCATCGTGTTGGGCATGTCCGGATTTGATTTAATATTGGGGATGGATTGGTTGTCAACTTTCCATGCTACCATTGATTGTTTTAAGCGTCATGTTCGAATTTGTCCGCCGGAGGGTGATTGCTTTGAGTTTTACGGGGAACGACGGGAACCATTTGAGCCGTATTTGTGTGGCCCGCGAGAGAAGGATTCGATTGCATGCCTCTTGGCTAGTTTAACGTTAGATGAGGACTTATCCACACGTGGGGAATTGCCAAGGGTAGTTTGTGATTTCCCGGATGTGTTTCCCGAGGAGTTACCGGGTTTGCCGCCCGACAGGGAAGTTGAGTTCACGATAGACTTATTACCAGGCACGACACCAATTTCTATGCCTCCATACCGTTTTGCACCGGCCGAGTTGAGGGAACTTAAGACACAATTACAAGAGTTGCAAGACTTGGGTTTCATCCGTCCTAGTACATCACCGTGGGGAGCTCCGGCTTTATTCGCCCAAAAGAAGGATGGGTCGCTCCGCCTATGTATCGATTACCGTAAATTGAACCGAGTCACTATTAAGAACAAGTATCCAATGCCTAGGATCGATGATTTGTTTGATCAACTTCGGGGTGCCACGTGTTTTTCTAAGATTGACTTGAGATCCGGATATCACCAAATGAGAGTTCGTCGTGAGGATATTCCTAAAACAACTTTTCGCACTCGTTATGGCCATTATGAATTCGTGGTCATGCCATTTGGCTTAACCAATGCACCCGCTACTTTCATGGACTTGATGAATCGAATCTTTCGGGCTTATCTTGATCGCTTCGTGGTTGTCTTTGTCGATGATATTCTTGTGTACTCACCTTCTGAAGAAGATCACCAATCTCATCTCACCATTGTTCTGGAAATTTTGAGAGAGCATCGATTGTACGCTAAACTTAGTAAATGCGAGTTTTGGTTGTCCGAAGTGAAGTTTTTGGGTCATGTGGTGTCGAAAGATGGGGTGTCAGTGGATCCGGGGAAGATTGAGTCGATATTGAATTGGGAGCGTCCGAAGAGTGTCTTCGAAATTCGGAGTTTCTTGGGTTTGGCCGGGTATTACCGTCGTTTTGTGCTAGATTTCTCTCGTTTGGCAGCTCCGATGACTAGACTAACTCGTAAGGGAACAAAATTCGTGTGGGATGACAAGTGTGAGGCGGCGTTTAACGAGTTGAAGAAGCGTTTGACCACCGCACCGATTCTAATTGTGCCCGAGCGTGGAGTTGTCTACTCCGTTTATTGTGATGCCTCGCGGGAGGGACTTGGGTGCGTTTTGATGCAAAATGGGAAGGTAGTAGCATATGGTTCACGACAATTGAAGGATCATGAGCGTAACTATCCGACTCACGACTTAGAACTCGCGGCAGTCATTTTTGCTTTGAAAAGTTGGAGGTATTACCTCTATGGCGAAAAGTTTGAAGTGTTTTCTGATCACAAAAGCCTAAAGTATCTATTTTCTCAAAAAGAACTTAATTTGCGTCAACGCCGTTGGATGGAGCACATGGAGGATTATGACGTCAAATTGCAATATCACCCGGGAAAAGCGAATGTAGTGGCGGATGCGCTAAGTAGAAAACCGGCACATTTGGCGAGTTTAGCGATCGACGAATGGAAAATGATGAAGGACTTGGGGTTCTACACGTTGCATTGTGAGGAGGTCCGTGAGGGTGTAACCTTGTGTCACTTAACTATCCAATCGACTCTATCTTCTCGGGTTATTGAAGCTCAACAAGTGGATGAGGAAACGGGGAATCTACGGGTTAGATTTCTTAGCGGGGAAGCGCCAATTGGGTGGATGATTCATGCCGACCAAAGCTTACGGTTCAAAGGGAAGTTGTTTGTGCCTATCTCGTGTCGAGAGGATATTTTACGAGAGTTTCACCATTCACCTTTAGCTGTGCATCCGGGAGGGACGAAAATGTATCACGACTTGCGTAGACAATTTTGGTGGCCGGGTTTAAAGAGGGACGTTGCTACTTTTGTATCTCGATGTCTCACATGTCAACAAGTGAAAGCGGAACATCAACGACCAGCGGGGGAGTTACAACCGTCACCGGTAGCCGAATGGAAATGGGAAAACGTGACTATGGACTTCGTGACGGGTTTGCCGAGATCGCCGAGAGGGCATGATGCCATATGGGTTATAGTTGACCGATTTACAAAAACCGCGCACTTCTTGCCTATTCAAGTTACCGATTCGGTTGAGACACTTAGTCGTTTGTATATTCGGGAGATTATTCGACTTCATGGGGTTCCGGTATCGATTGTGTCCGATAGAGATCCGCGTTTTACTGCCCGTTTTTGGCAAAGCTTGCAAACCGCGCTTGGTTCAAATTTATTATTTAGCACCGCTTACCACCCACAAACCGACGGGCAATCCGAAAGGACGATTCAAATCTTGGAAGATATGCTACGAGCTTGCGTATTAGACTTTCGGGGTAGTTGGGAAGATCACTTGCCATTAGTCGAGTTCGCCTATAATAATAGTTACCAATCGAGCATCGAGATGGCGCCTTATGAGGCTTTGTATGGTAGGCCGTGTAGATCACCGGTGTGTTGGACCGAGTTGGGTGAAGCAACGATAGTGGGGCCAGAGTTAGTGAGCGAAACCGCCGAGAGCATGAGGTTGATTCGCAAGAGACTTAAGGCCGCGCGAGAGGCAACAACCGAGAAGGTCAAGGTGATTCGTCAACGCTTAGTGACCGCTCAAAGTCGCCAAAAGAGTTATGCCGACCGCCGTAGACGCCCGTTATCATTCGAAGTGGGAGATCACGTGTTTCTCAAAATATCACCGCGTCGGGGTTTGACACGTTTCGGGCGAGGGGGCAAGTTATCACCGCGTTTCATTGGGCCGTTTGATATCATCGAGAAGATTGGGAAAGTTGCATACCGCTTGGCATTGCCGCCACGATTGTCGGGAATTCACGATGTCTTTCACGTTTCTATGCTAAAGAAGTACGAGCCGGATCCATCACATGTGTTAGAATGGTCCGAATTGGAGCTTGAGGCCGATGCGTCTTATGGGGAAAGGCCGATACGGGTTATGGATACACGGGAGAAAACTCTAAGGGGTAAAACTATTCGACTAGTTCGGGTATTATGGAACAATTTTGGGAGCGAAGAGTCAACATGGGAAAGAGAGGACGAGATGAAAGAGAAATATTCGGAGTTGTTTACGACTTGATCAATGTGAGTACTTGGTTAGTTATTGCATTTTGTAGTCATGAGGTCGGATACAAATAGCATGTCATGCATGGATAGATAGGTGATCATTTGTATAGCATGTTGTGCAAATTTTGAGGACAAAATTTTTGTAAGGAGGGTAGAATGTAAAGACCTGTAAATTTTAATTATTTATTATTATTAGTTCATATTTCGGTTGGGGTAGCAAGGAGAAGCTAGGGTTCTACTCTCACTTTGATTCCAAGCTTCTATACATTGAGGTAGGGAAATTTCTACCATTACTAAGTGTTTTGAAGTGTGTGATGTGTAGATTATACTCATCTTTGATCAATCCCTCTTATGTTCTTGAAAGACCCATTTTCTAGTTCCATGGATTTCATTGGATGTTGATTAATGTTTGTTGTTGTTGTCCTACGTAAATTAGTTGTGGCAATACCCTCTTGTAGCTTGTGGTGTTGATTTTTTATCATAAACATGTTTGGTTTGGAGCCCTTTACAATCCCCTTGCTTTGCTGTTAAAAAAATTCTGCTCGAAATGGCTAGTGGATCGATCCACTCATCACCTGGATCGATCCAAAACCTTCTGATGGTGTTTTAGATCAGAGTGGATCGATCCACTCTTGCACTGGATCGATCCACTCCCACAGTGGATCGATCCACTCATCACCTGGATCAATCCAAAACCTTCTGTCTTGCTCCGGACCAAAGTGGATTGATCCACTCTTGCACTGGATCGATCCACTCCCATAGTGGATCAATCCACTCCCCCCTTCACTTCACCAAAACTTGTTTTCGTCGATTTCGGTCGCTTGTTCGTGTTAATACTTGGCGTAATCATCTCTTAAACCTCAAAACTCGTTGAATAATTCGTCCCTAGCCTATCCGAGTATAATTGGTGACTCGGTTTGATTTTTTTTTGTGCGACACCTACATGGTCATACACTTGATATATGTGAATTGAAGATTTTGACGAAATGCGTGAACTTGGGCGACGATTTGAGGTATGAGTGATATGATGACACTTGTGCGAAACCAATGAACGTGAATTGAAATGAGAACTTGAAACTTGTGATACGGGGCCGAAAGGTAGCCCGGAATGATACTCGGGCCGTTCTATGGGCGTGTCGCGAGGAACTATGCCTTGGCCAAGGGGAAGATTATACGGGGTCGAATGATAGCCCGGAATGATACTTGGGCCGTCCTATGGACGTGTCGCGAGGAATTTCTAAAGACTTAATTTAAACAAATGCTTGACATGGCACACCAAACGAATTGGACACTTACGAGAGAGGACACGTGTCGGGTACACATTGGACACACTTGGGTGATAACAAGGGATTTATAAACTTATGTGTGTCTCATAGGACTCCCTTAAACTCGAGGCTATCTTATTTAGCTTTCATCCTCATGTCTCATCTCGCATCTACATTTCATTGTGCTTAGTTTTGGTAGACGTTTCTCTACTGGGCTAGTGAGCTCAACCTATCATTTTTTTTCAGGTACCCAGCGTGGAGCATGACTTGGGTGTGCATGAAGTGATTGCATGTATTTTTTTTTGAAAGCTTAAAGAGGAGTTACCTCATCATCTTGAGTTTATAATTTTGAAGAGATGATTTTGTAACTTATTCATATTAAATCTTTTGACTTGGATCTGTAATAACTTTAAGACTCGTGTATTTTAGTTTGGGAAAATGGGTAACCATAGACTATTGTACCTCTTGATATTGACTTTGATTATTAAACTTGGAATTTGACGTGGCCTGTGGACTTGTTGACCGTCCACGTGGAATTTCTTATTGTTTTATTCCTTGAATTTCGAGGGCGTGACACAATTCCTCACAGCATTTACCTCTTCCTGATTATTCTGACTCGCTCCCTTAGCAGCTAAAAATCCGGGGCATGCAGTTGCAATGTGCCCCTTACACTCACACCACACACAGACTTCCTCTATACTGACCTCATGCACTGGACGAGTCTGCCTAACTTCTAATTCCTCTAGCTTCTGAGCCATCTTTTCAACCTGGGTCTGGAGTCGCTGGTCACGTATGGTAACGGGGATAACATTGGACCCAGAAGGTCCGGACCGATCAAAATCAGAGGGTTCTAACGCCATCTGCCTATCTGCTAGGTCATCCAGAAAATCCCAACCCTCATCCGCAGTTTTGGACAAGAAGTCGTCCCCTTTACACGAATACTCTATGTGCTGGATTGTCTCAGCGTTGAGACCCAGGTGAAAGAATTCGACCAACTGTATCTTCTCAAAACCAGGGTGTGGCATCTTTAGGAGCAAATCTTTGAAACGCTCCCATGCCTTCACAAAAGACTCTCCCCTCTCTTGCCTAAAGCCTTGGATTTGACGCCTTAAACTATTAGTTTTAGCTTCAGAAAAATATTTTCTGTAAAATGCGTCATGCACATGCGCCCATGTGGTGAAGGACTGAGGCTTTTGCATTCTGAACCATCTAAGTGCGCCATCTTTTAAAGTTGCCTCAAACAGCTTGAGGCAGGCATTGTCGTATTGGGTAGTAGATGCCAGGTTGCGCACTAACCCCTCAAACGTCCGAACATGTTCGTACGGATCATCAGACTCTCTCCCATAGAAGTTAGGGAGGTTATTCAGGACACCAGGTTTTACAGTGAAGGCATTGCGTGCCTCCTGTGTCTCTCGAGGAAACACAATCGGCCCAGGAGGAGTGGTCCTCTCGGGATTCAAGTGCTGCCTCAACGACGGTTGTGGAATTACCTGCTGGTCTCCCATTTCAAAAGATTCTGGTTTGGAAACTGACTCTGACTCTGACTCTGACTGATAAAGCGGATTATTGAAATTAACTGACTCGACAGGTAAATCTATGTAGAGTCCACTAATGGAAATGGACTCCGACCGACTCTCTACTGACTCTGACCTGTTCTCTATCCTAATCAAGCGATTAGTACGATCACGGTAATAGAGAGGATCAGGTTTACGTACGACTTGCTTATCTCTACCTATGATGACTCAACTACAAATTTAACAAACACTAAACTAACACCGTTTGAACACACGCCACCGTCCCCGGCAACGGCGCCAAAAATGCTTGACCGTTCGGGTGATTAATAATTAACTAGAATTTCGTCCCAAGCGTAGGACTATCGACCGGTGCAGCACAATAAATCCGGAAGTTCCGGAGTCGAACCACAGAGACGGTCTACGGTGCTTAACTCAAACAATGTCGGCTTTACGTTTGTAATTGGCTCTCAGGTAGCCACCCCTTGCTCAGATGATTTGATTAATTAACTAAATTAAACTGATTTAACTACTGGACTCTGAATTTAAAAGGGAGAGCACAGCCGTGGGCACTACGGTGTCCGCAGCTAGACTAATTCACATTCACTCGGGCCACAATTATTCAATTAATAGATTTAGAAATATGAAAAATAGTTCCCAACAAATGCGCACCACTTGTCACCAATTTCTGCGCGCATTCGGAATTGGCAATGCCCGGGTTTGTTTGCTAGAAAAACTTCCGTATCCAAAAATTGCACATTGATTAAAATGATTCGGCACCGAGGTGGAACATAGATTAGCCTAGCCACGGGACACCTTCATCCCGCGGCCGCACTCAATACGACTACTCACTCATTATTGAAAACGCAGCAAGAATAACAATAACCCTAGATCTAAACATGATTAAACAATGAAAATAATAACAGGAAGTAGTACCGAAAATTGTGCAACGGAAATAATCTTGATTAATGAACGAAGAACGTCAATCCACGTTGAGAATCTTGAAAACAAACTTCAAAAACTTCAATAAGAATAGCTCCGGAAAGTAACAACTTCAAAGGAAAAACGGCTGCGAAAAAACTAAGAAAACTAGAGCAAAGTTCGAACCCTAATTCGGGGTAAAAACGAGGTATAAATACCCTCCCGAAGTCAACACACGTGGCAAGTCAAGACGGGCAAAATAAGGGTCTCGGTATCGATACAGGAGAAGTCCTGTATCGATACCAGTGGGTTCTGTTTTCTGGATGGTGCTTGGGTATCGATACAGGACAATCCCTGTATCGATACCGAGCCTCTAAGTTGACTTTTTCAGCTTTTTGGTCGTCCTTGCTTGGGTCCCACCGGTTCCCCGCATGCCCGATGCCTTGTGTCACTTTCCGTGCTCCTTTTCGGCCCGTTTCCTACAAAACAAACACAAACACCAAAAACAAGAGACAACACCGAATCAAGTGGAAAATGAAATAAAACGCGCCTCTAACGCGCTAATTCGCCCTACTTAGGCGCTTATATCTGTGATATTACGCGCCTATCAATTAGTATTTAATTAGTTAATTATTAATCAGTTTTATCCCTTTTTTGATGAGAACCTATTATGGGCAATGTTTGCATGATATAATTGTATGTTGTGCATGTGTCTTTTATTCTACATAGTAGATGATCCAGTGTGTAGAGTACGGCTTACACACAGAAGATTGGATGATCGGTTCTTGTGGAATATAAGTTTTGGTTCACAATCTTAGATGGAATTTGACACACCATCAGTAGGGTTGTAGTACAATGTTTTAGTATGTTTGTCTTGACTACAGGGAACGGTTCTAGTTCCGACTCATTTTGCTAGTACATTTTGTGTGTATTGAACATGACCGCTTTAAGATAATTGTCTTAGTACTAACATTTTAAGACAATTAGAACCTTATAGTTATTAAGAATACTTATGCTCTTAATCCGGATATAATTAATACATATATACATTTAATGTTGTTGACTATGATTCATTATAAAGTGAGATCTTTTTTCACGGTCAATAGTCTTGGTGAGTTGGGTCACGACATTATATGCATGAAATATATGGATATTAATTATTGATAGAATCCTCGTATCGTTAGAGATTGATGATACCCCCTTGAGTAAACTTATAAGTTTCGGTTATGTCAAACCCTGCAGGTGGATATTTGTATCCGACATATCGAATAAGTTAAGTGGTTAGTCTCAAGGTGTTTTATAAGATGTTGATTAGTGGGAGATTGTTAGTAATCGACATTTAATCAACGGGTATCTGTAATCTTAACGTGGGGAGATTAATAAGTATTTAATAACGTGGAGCTCGAAATATAATCGAGATAAAGATGGGAGTGCAATTATAATTCTTTAGTGGTGTGAATTATAATTTCTGAAATAAGAATAGAATCCAGGTAGGATTAGGTTTTCTTATTTACACAAGGAGCCCAGATTTATTCCTCCTCAGGTCCCTGCTCTAGCCCTATAAATATATCGTTATGTTCTCTAGGTCAAACAACAGTCATTCAGAAAATTAGAATAGAGGCTGAATAAGAGAGAACAAAGAGATCATGTAGAAGTCCACACTTGGCTACATGATTGAGATATAAGGGAATATGGCAGAAGATCATGAGGTACTGTCGAGCAAAGCTTGTTGCATACAGTAATTAGGTCTATCAAGTTCTAAAATAAACAAGTCAACCAGCGTTCGTGTCTATGGATGAGAGGTAAAACCTAATTCTGCCTTGTAGGGTTTGTGTTTATTTTTGTTGTTTAATCTGTACGCATAATTACTTGTACCTGTAATCTTAACGTGGAGAGATTAATAAGTATTTAATAACGTGGAGCTTGAAATATAATCGAGATAAAGATGAGAGTGCAATTATAATTCTTTAGTGGTGTGAATTATAATTTGTGAAATAAGAATAGAATCCGGGTGGGATTAGGTTTTCTTATTTACACAAAGAGCCCAGATTTATTTCTCCTCGGGTCCCTGCTCTAGCCCTATAAATATATCGTTATGTTCTCTAGGTCTTAAAATAGTCGTTCAGAAAATTAGAATAGAGGTTGTGAGAGAGAGAACAAAGAGATCATGTGGAAGTCCACAGTTGGCTACATGATCGAGATACAAAGGGAATATGGCAGAAGATCATGAGGTACTATCGAGCAAAGTTTGTTGCATACAGTAATCAGGTCTATCAAGTTCTAAAATAAACAAGTCAACCAGCGTTCGTGTCTACGGATGAGAGGTAAACCCAAATTCTGCCTTGTAGGGTTTGTGTTTATTTTTATTGTTTAATCTATACGCATAATTACTGGTATCTGTAATCTTAACGTGGAGAGATTAATAAGTATTTAATAACGTGGAGCTCGAAATATAATCG
This sequence comes from Vaccinium myrtillus, assembly GCA_016920895.1. NCBI lineage: Eukaryota > Viridiplantae > Streptophyta > Magnoliopsida > Ericales > Ericaceae > Vaccinium > Vaccinium myrtillus. The sequence goes on from CM029271.1 coordinate 15,174,897, forward strand.
AGATAAAGATGAGAGTGCAATTATAATTCTTTAAACATCCACAAAAAATCATCCTTACCCTAAGACAAGGTGCTCACAAAAGAAAAGAAATATCAAAGCGCTTCATATACTAAAAAAAATTCATAACATTTCATATATCATGTACCCCGTAAGTTGCTTAGCTAAGACCCCCGGTATGTGTGACCCAAACTCTTCTCAACAAACATTCTGCATATGTGCGACTCCGTACTTTGTCAACGAATAGTATATATGTATATGCAGAAATACTTATGTATGCGCCCAATAAATTTCTCAAGTGTCCATATGACCTATACATGCCTAGGTGACCCACTAATATCCAAGCATCCCACGTATCCCACCAATATCCCACACAAAGTGTAAGTATCTTATTTACCCAAAAAAAAAGTGTAAGTATCTCACCAGCCTTAATGGGTCTCGCAAATACTCTCATGTCCCGCGAGCGTTCGTTTATCCTTTTCATAACCAATTCATTCATTTAACCACCCCTTCGTAACGGGAAAAAGATGCATAATTCCCTCCTGAGGTCTTTTGATTTCCATAGTCCCTTCCTAATAAACATCGGTCGATAGCCCTAATGACTTACCTTATTAATTTAATATATTATTTTGTTTATACATCCCAGTCTACCCGCTCTCCGTTCTTGTTGTTCAATTATGTCTAGAACGTTCATCAAGTGCAGGCATATTTAACTAGATCCCCAAGGTCGAAATCACATAGTTACGGTGAACTGTTCAAACTGTGACTAAATGAGTCTCAAGGGAGACTCAGGCTCGCAAAACAACATTTCGGGTGCAAGCTAACAAAACCGTACTGGTTTGAGTACACACAGAAAATGCAGGTTGTTACTGAGTTCTCAATTAGCACTCAAAGAAAGACCAAAATCAGTCAAGTGCTTCATCTAAACTACTTGTAAACATTAGATTATGGATGAATCTCAATCAAATTAAAAGAAATGTAACCAAGAACAAGTTTGAAGGCATTATACATTTGTCGGGTAGAGCATGTAATTTAATTAATTGAGACCATATTAGATGTGCATTTAAGATTGAGCATCCGTTAATATTCTGTTATTATTCCAAAGGATCCAATCAAACACTATAATTATGATATGATATTTTTACATTATTATGATCGTTACAATTGTGATTGTATTTCCATTTATTGTATCATGGCTTGTAATACGTATATGAGCCATCTTCTTTGTGCATAATTTACAATTCAATACTATACTCTGCTCTCTCATTTTGTAACACTTCCATTTCTTACAAATTTATAGTATCTCAATAAACAGGCAGAGCATCGGAGGAAATTAGTGAAGAATTGCTTCAAGTGCGATTAGAACTTGTAAGGACAAGTGCTAAAAAGGCTAATCAAGGTGCATGGATGAACAAATTCATGAAAAGTGGTAGTAACGTCGAGCACGAGGCTTCTCTCTCTCTCTCTGGTTGTCAAGATTCGTCTTTCCTTCCGCTGATGGATATGATACCATTGGAAAGAGGGTACTTCCCATTGCTATACTTCTAGCCAAAGGTACGAAAATTGCGCTTGCACGAGTGGAAAATGATCTTGGCTAGCATATATAGAAACTTGACCATGCTAAGAGAGGAAAACCAAAACGATGTTTCTCCATTAACTATTTTGTCACCTTTCCAACTAATTCAGGTTTGGATTTGGGAGAGATTCCCGGCATTGGGACCGAATCCAAATCGCTTGGAATATGGTGAGCCGAGGTTGGCTCGTTGGCACATGGTGAACAAACCGAACTTAAAAAATATAGAGTTTGTTGTGGCAACGAGTGCAAAATGTTTCCTGTGGCGCCCTTATATCATGGCGGGGACTAATCCTTTGATTCGTAAGCTGTATGGTGAAAATGAAAATTGGGTATTGGTTGGTCCCCGTTTGGTTGAAGTAGTGGAATCATTTGCCCGGTGCGTGAGGGTTTCTGAACTAGTTGGACTCGATTGTATGGAGCAATACTTACCACATCGCGTTTCAATGCAATTTGGAATGGATCAAGATATTCCAAGGAAGGTTGTTTTTCGTTCCAACAGAAATCCTGAAATTGCGTGGGAAAATTACACTAGGCCTATTTTAGATGCCAAATTGTATATTCCTTCGCGATGCTCCCAAAATGTGTCACCACTCAATACTTCGAGTGGTGGAAAAATTAGGCGGAAGTAAGAGTGTTGTAAAAGAGGAAAATGACAATTTTCTTCCCGGATTTCCTCTCAAATGTGTAGGGACAATGGCAAATATGTTTCCGTCCATGATTCCTCCCGGCTTTTCCCCGAATTGTTAGAGATACATGCGAATCAACGAGACTCCCTGCCACTTCTTCCTTCCTACTACCACTAAATGATTCTTCCAAGAAAATGAAGGGTAAGCAAACAAGGTGAATGAAGTACCTTTTCTTGAGAGGAAAAAACAGGATCGGATCTTGAAGCCAGGTTTATAAAGATTGAGAAACAGATAGCTCAGATGCAGACAAAAAGACTTGGAAGTAGGTCTTGCGTAAGAAGTTTTGCCGGTTCTTAATGGATGTTGCATTACAATGTTACATATTCGATTCTAATTTTTGGTTTATTTGGAATAATATGTATGTTGTACACATGTTAAATTTCCAAGGCTGCTTCCACCCTGTTTGGAGAAGATTGATGGCCGAAGGCAACAAGCCTATCTTTAAGAACGAAATCAATACGTGAGAGAAGATTGGCAGACATACCAATCTTCAGTAATGAAATCCGAATTATAACTTAATATGCTTCCACTCTTAGTTATGACCCAATAGATATAAATTTCACACTTTTGTTAGAATGAACCAAGGATTTAGTTAAGGGACAAGCAGTGATCCTATTTTATATATGCAAGGGGACACTGAAACATGTCCAATGAAAACAAATTTGGGTAGACTTATATATGAAGTCCTACTCACCCTTAAAGATCCATTTGATTAGAGTGAAAATAATAATAAAAAAAGATAAAATAATATATAGTAGCGGCCTATATATGACTTTAAGAGCATAATCCACAAAACTAACTTATTGTGCTTTATGAGATAGGTCATTCTCTCACAATACCAATTTAAAAAGCCAACCTAAGCCAATTCTACTGACTTATATATTGTCAATAAGTCAGTTTGTGGAACACTCCCAAGTTACCAATAATAATTACCCCCTCCGTCCCAATTTTATAGTCCATTTTGGGGAATCCAACTCAATAAGTGGACATAATCATTTTACTTTTGAAAACATGTTTTTCTTATTTTACCCTTCAATCATTACACTTTTTTACTTTTTATTATTTTTAATTTCAAAATATAAGGGTATAAGAGGAAATTCCTTAACAATTACCCATTTAGTTTTGAAGTGGGACAATATTTTTGGGACGACAAAAAGTGTCAACTGGGACTATAAAATTGGGATGGAGGGAGTATTATTTTGTCGACAATTATATAAAATGCAAGTGAAATAGGATATAATAGTGGAAACTAGAAACGTAGTAATTCTTTCCTCCATCTATCGTTTCAATCTTTGGAGAATTAAAAACAAATCTAAGAAATATAGGTAAAGAATTTATTGTACTCCTTATCTGGTTGCTTCTGTCTTCCATTTCCTATTTAATTTCATTTGAAAGTTTTAGTTACCTTATAAAACTTAACACTTTTATTAGAAATCGAACAAAGATTTAGTCAAGTTGCGATTAAAGGCAATTAATATCGTCGACTGTTACTCAAATTGCATGAATAAGGAAGAGATTTTCAATTAAGGGGTCCAAATTATGGGGAAATGTATATAAAGGGATAAGAATATGAAAAAGGTAATTTTTCTTCAGGCGTAGCAACTCAAAATAATGAATTGAGGAGTAAAGTAATTAGTTTATGTCTTTTTCCAATGCAATTCCTATAAATGGGTGAATTTTTAAATTTAAGGTGTTTTAGAATTTAAGGAATGAAGTGAATAAAAGAAACATAGTAATTCTTCCATTTATATATTGTCTGTACCATATGACAATTAAAATAAAATCTAAAAAATAGGTAAAATAGTTATTTTGCACATTATCTGACTTCTTTTCTATTTCTCTTTTCAAATTCTGGTTACCTTTAACCTTTTCTCTTTATTAGAAAATCCAACGAGGATTCAATTAAAACGAGTTAATGTGATTGACTATCATTCAAATTACAAGAATGTGGAAGAGATTCCATTTGAAGGTGAATCATATCCATAAATATTTCTTGTAGTTTAGTATTTCATTTTTCCTTTTCCTCATTTATGTAAAATTAAGGGAAACAATTATGCCTTCTAGATTTATTTCCTTTCTGGTTAATATATGAAAGAGTCGATGACAACTGGAATCCATAACATGTTTATAGAGAATATTTAAAGAGCTACTACAGACATTGTATATACACGTCACTATGTCTATAACTTCAATGCATGGTTGAATATATGGAGGAGCTTATCCATTAAAATAGAGTCACGCGCATACACACACACATATATATTATATAGTACATTAGGTTGGTTTTATTTCTAAAATCTTTTTACTTAAAAATCGAGGTGTAAACAAGTCATCTTTTTCCATTTCTCTATGGTCCCGTTTGTTATCACTTATATGCTAGATTATCAAATTATGATTATTTTGGTTATTCACCTAAAAAAACATAAATAAAAATATAAGTTTGAGATGTGTTTGGTGCATCTTTTTGTAACCTATAATAAAAGTTCAGGCTATGTTAAATAAGTTGTAGAATAACTTATTATATAAAGGCCCTATATGAACTCATAATCTAACTTTTTAAATTTTTTTGCTTAAAAATGCTTATGAATGGTGTTTGTTAACAATTATGAATAATAGCTTATTTGGCTGCTAGCTTTTTTGACTGAAAAATCTAGATTATTTTAAGCTCCAATTTGAAGCTTTATTGCGTATTTTAAGTTGTTAAAATATTGATGGACGAATAATCGTAAAGTAACTTTCTAAGTACCAAAAAACTCCTAAAGTGAAAAATTATTCTCCCTTAAGTTTTAAAGGCAATTTAGACATTTAGGGGTGTTCCACTAACAAAAAAACTGTTTTTCCCAAAAACCAAGGTATGTCATCCTCTCACAATACATCACATAAAAAACCGTGAAAACCAGTTTAATCTAAAAACACCCTTAGCGGAACAATAGATTTACCAATTGATAGCTTATTCAAGAAAATAGATTAACCATTTTTTACAACTTCTAAAAAGCTATAACAAACAGTTTTATAACATATTTTAATTTTTTTAATCAAGTAATCTCAAAAGCCAACTTATAAGTGCTAGCGAAGAGGGCCTTCGTCTAGATTAATCTTAATCATTCTAACAAAACACCCATGAATTAAGCACTTTTCCATAAAACTAACTTTTACATTTTCAAATAAGCAAAAAAAGGCAATAACTTGGAGCTTAAAATAATTTTATACTCCAATATTTTGGTCAAATAAGCTAGATAAGTGATTATTTATAATTGATAGCAAATATCATTCTTCAATATTTTTAAGCAAATAAACTAACTAAATTATATTATACGTGTGCAACGAAAGGAGGCATCAGTCGCTCTATATATATCCACTCACAAAACATATGCGGACGTTATTATATAAAACGAAAAGAGGCAGCGGTCACTCTATATACACCAACTCATAAAACATATGCCAACATTAAGCCGCCTCATTTATAGGGTTTTGCCTATAGCCACATCATGATTTCATCAGATAACAACGGCGACGGAGACGACGAAGAAGGAGACGAAATCAAAGACAGAAACCATTATGTGTTCGATTGTTTCAGTGATTTACCAAATTAAAGGTTTGCGACTTCTTTCATCTTAGATTTAGATTCTTTCATCTTAGATTTAGATTCTTTCATCTTAGCGTTTCAATGATGAGAGACGAACAATCAGTATTTTTGACACAGTTATAATAGATTGTTTCAAGTTTGTTCTCCTATAAAAAAAAAATACTGATTTTCACTTTTTCTTCTTAATGTATGAAGATATGTTTAAGAATATGAAATTGCTATGGTACTGTAGACCACTATAGGGCCCGTGAAGGCAATTTTGCAGATTTGCCATAGTACCCTTGTATAATATATGTACTAATTATTAGCATATGTATGTTTATAAAGGGATGTAAGCTCAATAAATAAAAAAATAAAAAAGGCGATACATGTGGTAACAAGTATCTGTAAAATTTATCAGACAAACGTGGTATGTTATTTTTGTTAGGACTAAAGAAGATTCATGACGAGTCGTGCCAGTCCCAAAAATAGTTCATTATTAACCCCAAGTCCCAACTATAGACAACCATTACTAATGGCGGAGTGAAGGATTTAGAAATTGTGACATCTCTTAATTGGCGGTAATATAGCTACATTAACGAATAGTAAGCTTTTAAAAGTACATAGTAAGGTATGTTGTCAATAGGATTAAGAGAGATTATTGGCACCATTGCAACACTTTGAGATAGCTACTCGCCTACTCAGGTCACACCAAAAGTAACTTATCATATATAAGGTGGCAGGTTAATTTGATGACGGTAAACGATTGATAATCTAAGTTTTAATTGTAAATCAACATGATGATTTTAGCGCAAAAACATATAAAACAACATTGGTATGTAGAAATCAACCTCATTTTTCCAATAGAATTTTGATCGAACGGCTATGATTGAACTAATTTTCTATCCAACATCCATGAGCATCCTAGAAAAAGCCAGCAAACATCCCAGCACTCTAACTTCATTCTCTCTAGTCTAGCTATAAATTATAGCTTCTTTAGAAAATCACATGTCACAATCTCTCTCTCTCTCTCTCTCTCTCTCTCTCTCTCTCTCTCTCTCTCTCTCTCTCTCTCTCTCTCTCTCTCTCTCAGAGCGCATTGTTTTTCTCCTTCATCAATGGAAGTACAACAAGAGACCAGAATCATGGAAGAGAGAAAAGAGCTCATGGTTTCACCCACAGGGGATGGACAACCAACCCTTAGAATGGCCCATTTCTTGAACCCTTCCCTCTCCTCCATGGCTAATCAACTCCACACTCCCTCTCCACTTTCTCTATCCCTGGCCATTTCCAAAACTCAAACCCAAAAAAACCCACTAAATGTATCTTTCAAAGGCTGGCGAGACCCACAAAAGAATTGGAAAAATTGGGTCGATCATATGTGTTCTCTGCACAAATCCGTGTGGGAGAAAGCAGGAATCTACGAAGCAATCATGGGTTCGGTTTACTCAATAAGGAAAGACTACGAATTGGTGATTAAAGTTGCGCAAAAATGGTGTCCTGAGACCAAATCATTCGTGTTTGATTTTGGTGAAGTGACGGTCACTCTAGAAGATATGATGGCATTGGGAGGTTACCCTGTTATGGGTGACTCTGTTTTGAGCCCTCTTCCAAGTGGTAAGAAACAATTTTAAATTAAATGATTGGTTTTGTGAGGGAAGAATGAAATGGATTTGCCGCTTCGAGTCAGGATTGATTTTGACACTCCTCAAACTAGTGCCAAAATTAATTTGGGGAGTGTCAAAATCACTTCCCAATATATATATATGTATATATATGTAATGGTCCTAGTTGATGATTGGAATCATTGGTTTTGTATATTTCGCTATGTAAATTATATGTAGAGCAATTAAGTTGATCGGGTATGATTTAGTACCTACACAAATTATATTTGTCTTGCAAGAAATAGATCGTCAAACTCTGAACACAACTGTAGGGTCCACGAGGCAGTTTTGTAGAATAGATATGTCCTTTTAAAATGTTACCTTGTGAAATTATTTGAGCATGTTTGTAGAATTACACTAGATCTCTTATATGAATATTTATTATATGGCATCTTTAGAATCATAATTGTTCTTGCTTATCATAAGTGAACTTATCGTATGGCGAGTAGCCATTTATAAACAATAAGCACAGGCATTGTCATATGCACTTGCTTGATACCTGCCACCACATATTATCTAAAAAAGCAATTTCAATTAAAATATCGCATAAACAATTCTATTATACAATTTACTAAAATTTTTGTTATAAAAATTACTACTATATTTTTTTTTTATCAATAAGGTTGATTTTCTCAATGAACAACCATGGCCTCCATCTTTTTTTAGTTTTTATTTTTGTTATCACACTTTTATTACTCATTTACATGTAAAATATTATAAGAGTTCTAATTTCTCCATTACCAATGTTGGTGGCCTCTAATACTTTTATATAAGTCTTTATTTTGCATCTATATTATAAATTGGATCTCACAAGTTTGGATTCATTGTTTAGTTTATTTTATCTCCTTCAGTATCAATATTGATTGGTTCCATCGATTTCTTTATAGTTGCTATAAAATTCTATTTCCAGGATCCAATTTCATTAGCCTAGATTTCATACTCTAGAAAGCTTGATTATTTGCTAATTGTGGTGGGTTTGAATTTTGTCATACTCATTTAATCCTATGTTTTAAATTTGTTTATGTGGGTCCCTCATATATTGCCTCATTTAATGAGGAAAAGAGGCATAACAATATTGCATGGTCCACAAAACTAAATCATTTAGAATTAATTAAATGTGGTAGGTCCCACTAGATTGTAGTCCAGTTGCCATACGGAAAGGAGTAAGGATTTACCGGCATTGAAGTCGATTTTTGTATAGGTATTAAAGAAATTTTAAGCTTTAGCATTTTTAGTATAAATTCTCTTGAAAAAGTTCAAATTAAATGTTCACAGAAAAATTACTGCATAAAAGTATCCTCTCCTTTTGAGAAATTTTTTCACCACTATACCAACTATGAGCCCCACGATATTAAATTTTTGGGTACGCCATTAGTTTATGTACTACTATATTCTTTTTTAAAAGTTTGAGTCAATATTCTCTTAACAACTCTATCCCTTCTCCTCATTTTCTAGGCAATGTTTCCTTATTTAATTGTTGCATTTTATCATCAAATAAGAAAAAAGTCTCAATATTATGATTTACCCTATGTTACACTAGAGCAAAAAAAGGCATTATACATTTGTCTTGTAGAGCATGTAATTTAATTAATTGAGACCATACTAGATGTGCATTTAAGCATGAGCATCCGTTAATATTCTGTTATTATTCAAGAGGATCCAATCAAACACTATAATTATGATATGATATTTTTACATTATTATGATCGTTACAATTGTGATTGTATTTCCATTTATTGTATCATGGCTTGTAATACGTATATGAGCCATCTTCTTTGTGCAGAATTTACAATTCAATACTATACTCTGCTCTCTCATTTTGTAACACTTCCATTTCTTACAAATTTATAGTATCTCAATAAACAGGCAGAGCATCGGAGGAAATTAGTGAAGAATTGCTTCAAGCGCGATTAGAACTTGTAAGGACAAGTGCTAAAAAGGCTAATCAAGGTGCATGGATGAACAAATTCATGAAAAGTGGTAGTAACGTCGAGCACGAGGCTTTTCTCTCTCTCTGGTTGTCAAGATTCGTCTTTCCTTCAGCTGTTGGATATGATACCATTGGAAAGAGGGTACTTCCCATTGCTATACTTCTAGCCAAAGGTACGAAAATTGCGCTTGCACCGGCTGTACTGGCTAGCATATATAGAAACTTGACCATGCTAAGAGAGGAAAACCAAAACGATGTTTCTCCATTAACTATTTTGTCACCTTTCCAACTAATTTAGGTTTGGATTTGGGAGAGATTCCCGGCATTGGGACCGAATCCAAATCGCTTGGAATATGGTGAGCCGAGGTTGGCTCGTTGGCACATGGTGAACAAACCGAACTTAAAAAATATAGAGTTTGTTGTGGCAACGAGTGCAAAATGTTTCCTGTGGCGCCCTTATATCATGGCGGGGACTAATCCTTTGATTCGTAAGCTGTATGGTGAAAATGAAAATTGGGTATTGGTTGGTCCCCGTTTGGTTGAAGTAGTGGAATCATTTGCCCGGTGCGTGAGGGTTTCTGAACTAGTTGGACTCGATTGTATGGAGCAATACTTACCACATCGCGTTTCAATGCAATTTGGAATGGATCAAGATATTCCAAGGAAGGTTGTTTTTCGTTCCAACAGAAATCCTGAAATTGCCTGGGAAAATTACACTAGGCCTATTTTAGATGCCAAATTGTATATTCCTTCGCGATGCTCCCAGTCATGTGTCACCACTCAATACTTCGAGTGGTGGAAAAAATTAGGCGGAAGTAAGAGTATTGTAAAAGAGGAAAATGACAATTTTCTTCCCGGATTTCCTCTCAAATGTGTAGGGACAATGGCAAATATGTTTCCGTCCATTCCTCCCGGCTTTTCTCCCTGAATTGTTAGAGATACATGCGAATCAACGAGACTCCCTGCCACTTCTTCCTTCCTACTACCACTAAATGATTCTTCCAAGAAAATGAAGGGTAAGCAAACAAGGTGAATGAAGTACCTTTTCTTGAGAGGAAAAAACAGGATCGGATCTTGAAGCCAGGTTTATAAAGATTGAGAAACAGATAGCTCAGATGCAGACAAAAAGACTTGGAAGTAGGTCTTGCGTAAGAAGTTTTGCCGGTTCTTAATGGATGTTGCATTACAATGTTACATATTCGATTCTAATTTTTGGTTTATTTGGAATAATATGTATGTTGTACACATGTTAAATTTCCAAGGCTGCTTCCACCCTGTTTGGAGAAGATTGATGGCCGAAGGCAACAAGCCTATCTTTAAGAACGAAATCAATACGTGAGAGAAGATTGGCAGACATACCAATCTTCAGTAATGAAATCCGAATTATAACTTAATATTCCACTCTTAGTTATGACCCAATAGATATAAATTTCACACTTTTGTTAGAAATGCAACAAGGATTTAGTTAAGGGACAAGCAGTGATCCCATTTTATATATGCACGGGGACACTAAAACATGTTCAATGAAAACAAATTTTGGGTTGACTTATATATGAAGTCTGACTCACCCTTAAAGATCCATTTGATTAGAGTGAAAATAATTTTTTTAAAAAGATAAAATAATATATAGTAGCGGCCTATATATGACTTTAAGAGCATAATCCACAAGACTAACTTATTGCACTTTATGAGATAGGTCATTCTCTCACAACACCAATTTAAAAAGCCAACCTAAACCAATTCTACTGACTTATATATTGTCAATAAGTCAGTTTGTGGAAAACTCCCAAGTTAGCAATAGTAATTATTATTTTGTCGACAATTATATAAAATGCAAGTGAAATAGGATATAATAGTGGAAACTAGAAACGTAGTAATTCTTTCCTCCATCTATCGTTTCAATCTTTGGAGAAATTAAAACAAATCTAAGAAATATAGGAAAAGAATTTATTATACTCCTTATCTGGTTGCTTCTGTCTTCCATTTCCTATTTAATTTTATTTGAAAGTTTTAGTTACCTTATAAAACTTAACAGTTTTATTAGAAATCCAAACAAGGATTTAGTCAAGTTGCGATTAAAGGCAATTAATATTGTCTACTGTTACTCAAATTGCATGAATAAGGAAGAGATTTTCAATTAAGGGATCCAAATTATGGGGAAATGTATATAAAGGGATAAAAATATGAAAAAGGTAATTTTTCTTCTGGTGTAGCAACTCAAAATAATGAATTGAGTAAAGTAATTAGTTTCTGTCTTTTTCCAATGCAATTCCTATAAATGGGTGAATTTTTAAATTTAAGGTGTTTTAGAATTTAAGGAATGAAGTCAAAAAAAAAAAAAAGAAACGTAGTAATTCTTCCATTTATATATTATCTATACCATATGACAATTAAAATAAAATAATATCTAAAAAAATAGGTAAATAGTTATTATGCACATTATCTGACTTCTTTTCTATTTCTCTTTTCAAATTCTGGTTACCTTTAACCTTTTCTCTTTATTAGAAAATCCAACGAGGATTCAGTTAAAAGGAGTTAATGTGATTGACTATCATTCAAATTACAAGAATATGGAAGAGATTCCATTTGAAGGTGAATCATATCCATAAATATTTCTTGTAGTTTAGTATTTCATTTTTCCTTTTCCTCATTTATGTAAAATTAAGGGAAACAATTATGCCTTCTAGATTTATTTCCTTTTCTGGTTAATATATGCAAGAGTCGATGACAACTGGAATCCATAACATGTTTATAGAGCATATTTAAAGAGCTACTATAGACATTGTATATACACGTCACTATGTCTATAACTTCAATGCATGGTTGATTATATGGAGGAGCTTATCCATTAAAAGAGAGTCACGCGCATACACACACACATATATATTATATAGTACATTAGGTTGGTTTTATTTCTAAAATCTTTTTACTTAAAGAATCGAGGTGTAAACAAGTCATCTTTTTCCATTTCTCTATGGTCCCGTTTGTTATCACTTATATGTTAGATTATCAGATTATGATTATTTTGGTTATTCACCTAAAAAAACATAAATAAATAAATAAATAAGTTTGAGATGTGTTTGGTGCATCTTTTTGTAACCTATAATAAAAGTTCAGGCTATGTTAAATAAGTTGTAGAATAACTTATTATATAAAGGCCCAATATGAACTCATAGTCTAACTTTTTAAAAACATGGACAATGTTGCACATTCGGGAGATAATCAGTCTCGCAAATCGACTGGGCCTTCCAGCGATTCACAAGTTGACCTCCACAACTTAACAGAACGCATGCTAGCCATAGAAAATGCAGGTCGTGTCATGATTGTGATTGGGATTGTAATTTGTGTACTCCAAGTGATCCTTGTAATATGTGTACTCCAACTATTCCTAGTTGTTCGTATGTAATTTTCTTGAATTTGTCACTGCAAAAAATGTACTGCCCAAATCGAGTTTAAGGTTTGAAGAACGAGAGAGAGAGAGAGAGGGGGTACCTTCGAGTAGATCGATTTTTGTCGATTTGTGTTTGTCGAAACCCTTAAAATTGAAAAATCGAGTTCAAAAAGAGGTCGAAACCAGAGAGAGATATAGTGGGAGAAGAGAGAAGAGAGAGATTTACCTTCCATTTTGGTCGATTTACTCACGAAATCGATTAGAGAATCCAAACACGTTTGTGGTTGATAACCCTAAAAAATTTCAAAACCCAAAAATCGCGATTTGAGTGCAGATCGAAAAAATACATTCCGGAGATAGAGAGAAGAGAAGGGAAAGAGAGAGTTTCACCTTCTATTTCGTGAAGAACATCTCAATCGATCGATTGGGGGGGCTGGAGTTTCGAAATCGCCAAATCGCCATTTCCTCTCTCTCTCTCTCTCTCTCTCTCTCTCTCTCTCTCTCTCTCTCTCTCTCTCTCTCTCTCTCTCTTCTCTGGTATGTTTTACGCGTAAAATGAGAGCGGTGGGATCCGGATGGGTGATTAAACCCGGATCCTGACCCGCGTTTTGTTTTGCCCGGCCTTTTTGACCCAAGTGTGGATCACCCCATCTCAGCCGTTGATGGGCTTACGCGATCCGACGGCCACAATCGTTTTTCCCGCACAAAATTTGTGAGGGCTGCCTTATAAGATCTTTTTTGTATATATATATATATATATATATATGTAAATTAGTGCTACTCCTACTTACCATGGTCTCAATTGATGATCTGAATCATTGCTTTTGTATATTTTGATATGTAAATTATACGTACAGGAATTAAATTGATCGGGTATGATTTAGTACCTACACAAATTATATTTGTCTTGCGAGAAATAGACCGTCAAAGTCTCAACACAACTATAGGGTCCACGGAGGCAGTTTTGTTGAATAGATCTGTCCTTTTAAAATGTTACCTTGTGAAACTATGAGAGTATGTTAGAATTACACTAGATCTCTTATACGAATATTCATTATATGGCATCTTTAGAATGATAATCGTTCTTGCTTATCATAAGTGAACTAATCGGACAACAAGCAGCCATTTATAAACAATAAGCGCTGGGCATGTGACACTTGCTCGATACATGCCACCACATATTATCTAAAAAAGTAATTTCAATTAAAATAGGGTAAATTTCACCTACCTCCCCTGAGGTTTCTGACAATTACAGGGACCTCCCCTAAAGTTTCTGAAATTCCACTGACCTCCCCTACTTTTGAAAATAAATGTCACATACCTCCCCTCCGTTAACTTCCGTTAGAAAAGCTAACGGAAAACGCTGATGTCAGCGCCACCTCACTCTCCTCTTTTTATTTTAAATCTTAAAATGTTTATAACTTTTGTTTTATATATTCACTTTTTATGAAATTTATATATTTAAAATCTACTCGAAAAGATCTATAAAATGAGATCCATATTCAATGTGAAATTATGAAAAAATAAAATCTTATTTTTTCAATGTGAATTTTAATTATAATGTTACATAATTTAAATTATTTTTAAAGTGTAAGTCAAAATTTTACGCAAAAATTGTAATACCTCCGTTCCAAATTGTTTACCCCTTTTGGGAACGCATGCATTTAACACGCAAAAAATAATGTACAAGCATTAATTTTTTTCAACAAACTTTATACCAATTTACAGATCTTATTGAGAAGAAAAAATTGGTGTAATTCTTTTTCAAAAAAAGTTCTCATAGACACGTTAATTTTTTTTAGTGTAAAATGCACGCACTCCCAAAAGGGGGGCAAACAATTTGGAACAGAGGGAGTACGGAACATCATAAAATCTTCTTGTTTAACAATTTTGTTTTTTCCAAATATATTCTTAATTAAATGAACATGGTAAATTTGTAAGTCCATTTTTCTATTTAATGGTGACTTTGTCCCAATAAAATTTTAAATTTTCAATGCAAATTTTAATTATATTGTTTTTTTTTTTTTGCCATTCGATATTCATCAATAGAGTTAGCTGTTAGATGTTAGTAAACTACAAGGGTTGACCTCCTCTCCATAGGAGTCGAGCTCATAACCTTACAAAAAAAGTTGTAAGAATTTTGAGGTTTAAAGTTTTGAGTTAAACATTGAAAATTTTAAATTATGTAGCATGATAATTCACATTGAAAATTAAGATTTTATTTTTTCATAACTTCATATTGAATATGGATCTCATTTTATAGATCTTTTCGGGTAGATTTTAAATATATAAATTTCATAAAAAGTAAATATATAAAACAAAAGTTATAAACATTTTAAGATTTAAAATAAAAAGAGGAGAGTGAGGTGGCGCTGACATCAGCATTTTCCGTTAGCTTTTCTAACGGAAGTTAACGGAGGGGAGGTATGTGACATTTATTTTCAAAAAGTAGGGGAGGTCAGTGGAATTTCAGAAACCTTAGGGGAGGTCCCTGTAATTGTCAGAAACCTCAGGGGAGGTAGGTGAAATTTACCCATTAAAATATCACATAATCAATTTTGTTATACAAATTACTAGTACTATTTTTGTTGATCAATAAGGTTGATTTTCTCGATGAACATCCATGGCCTTCATCTTTTTTCTTCTTCTTTTTTTAACTGCCATGGCCTTCATCATTTGTTATCACACTTTTATTACTCATTTACATGTCAAATATTATAAGAGTTCTAATTTCTCCATTACCAATGTTGGTCGCCTGTAATACTTTTATCTAAGTCTTTATTTTGCATCTATATTATGAATTGGATCTCACAAGTTCGGATTCATTGTTTAGTTTATTTTATCTCCTTCAGTATCAATATTGATTGGTTCTATCAATTTCTTTATAGTGGCTATCAAATTCTATTTCCAGGATCCAATTTTGTTGTCTTAGATTTCATACTCTAGAAAGCTTGATTATTTGCTATGTAGTGGGTTCGAGTTTGGTCATACTCATTTAATTCTATGTTTTAAATTTATTTGTGTGGGTCCCTCATATATTGCCTCATTTAATGAGGGAAAGAGGCATAACAATATTGCAGGTTCCACAAAACCATGGGAGGTGTTCCATTAACAAAAAACTGTTTTTTTTTTCAAAAACCGAGGCAGTCTTTCTCTCACAATAAATCACATAAAAAACCGTGAAAAGCCAGTTTATTAAAAAAACTAGCTTAGTGGAACACCATCATTTATGAATTAACTAAATGTGGTAGGTCCCACTAGATTGTGTTCCAATTGCCATATGGAAAGGAGTAAGGACTTATCGGCATTGAAGTCTATTTTTGTATAGGTATTAAAGAAATTTTAAGCTTTAGCATTTCTAGTGTAAATTCTCTTAAAAAGATCAATTAAAATGTTCATAGAAAAGTTACCGCATAAAGTATCATTTCCTTCTGGGAATTTTTTTCATCACTATACCCACTATGAGCCCATGATATTAAATTTTTGGGTCCACCATTAGTTATGAACTACTATATTCTTTTTTAAAAGTTAGAGTCAAGATTCTCTTAATAACTCTATCCCTTCTTCTCATTTTTTAGGCAATGTTTCCCTATTTAATCTTGCATTTTATCATCAAATAAGAAAAAGGTCTCAATATTATGATTGACCCTATGTTACGGTAAAGCAGAAAAAGGCGTTATACATTTGTTGGGTAGAGCATGTAATTTAATTAATTGAGACCATACTAGATGTGCATTTAAGCACGAGCATCTGGTAATATTATGTTACTATTCTAGAGGACCCAATCAAGCACTATAATTATAATATGATATTTTTACATTATTGTGATCGTTCCAATTGTGATTGTATTTTCATGTATTGTACTATGCATATGAGCCATCTCATTTGTGCGGAATTTACAATTCAATACTATACTCTGCTCTCTCATTTTGTAACACTTCCATTTCTTACAAATTTGTACTATCCCAATAAACAGGCAGAGCATCGGAGGAAATTAGAGAAGAATTGCTTCATGCACGATTAGGACTTGTAAGGACAAGGGCTAAAATGGTCAATCATGGTGCATGGATGAACAAATTCATGAAAAGTGGCAGTAACATCGAGCACGAGGCTTTTCTCTCTATCTCTCTCTCTCTGGTTGTCAAGATTTGTCTTTCCTTTCCTTCAGCTACTGGATATGATACCATTGGAAATAGGGTACTTTCTATTGCTATACTTCTAGCCAAAGGTACAAAAATTGTGCTTGCACCGGCTGTACTGGCCAGCATATATAGAAACTTGACCATGCTAACAAAGGAAGACCAAAATGATGTTTCGCCATTAACTATTTGGGCACCTTTCCAACTAATTCAGGTTTGGATTTGGGAGAGATTCTCGGCATTGGGACCGAATCCAAATCACTAAAAATATGGTGAGCCAAGGTTGGCTCGTTGGCACATAGTGAGCAAACCAAACTTAAAAAATGTCGATAATTCTAAGGGGACAGAAGGAAAATGAACAGAAAACGTACAGACCAGCTCAGGGACCCATTTTTGGTCCCACACGAACGATCCAAGCAATTCATTCATCTTAAAATCATTTTTCGAGGGGCCCGCGAGAAATCACCTCAATCACTCGTGCGTAAATGCTCGATCTAAAGCCCACCCCGTTTCTTGCGAATTTTTTTGATCTATATGTTTTCTGTCTCTTTTTCTCTGTATGCGTAGCATCTTCAAAAAAATATAGAGTTTGTTGTGGCAACGAGTGGAAAATGTTCCCTGTGGCGCCCTTATATCATGGCGAGGACTAATTCTTTCATTCGTAAGCTGTATGGTGAAACTAAAAAATTGGGTATTGGTTAGTCCCCGTTTGGTTGAAGTAGTGGAATCATTTGCTCGGTGCGTGAGGGTTTTTGAACTTGTTCGACTCAATTGTATGGAGCAATACTTCCCACATCGCGTTTCAATGCAATTTGGAATGGATCAAGATGTTCCAAGGAAGGCTGTTTTTCGTTCCATCAGAAACCCTAAAATTGCCTGGGAAAATTACACTAGGCCTATTTTAGATGCCAAATTGTATATTCCTTCGGGATGCTTCCAGTCATGCGTCACCCCTCAATACTTCGAGTGGTGGAAAAATCCAGACGGAACTAGGAGTGTTGTTAGAGAGGAAAATGTCGGATTTCCTCCCAAATGCGTAGGGACAATGGCAAATATGTTTCCTTCCATTCCTCCTAGCTTTCCTCCCAGAATTGTTAGTAATATGGGAATCAACGAGTCCCCTGCCACTCCTTCCTTCGTACTACCATTAAATGATTCTTCCAAGAAAATGAAGGGTAAGCAAACAAGGTGAACAAAGTACCTATTCCAGAGAGGAAAAACCATGACCGGATCTTGAAGCCAAGGTTATAAAGCTTGAGAAACTGACAACTCAGATAAAGGCAAAAAGACTTGGAAATAGGTCTAGAATAAGAAGGTTTATCGGTCCTTCATGGATGTTGCATTACAATGTTGCATATTCATTTTTTTTTTTTGGTTTTTTGGGGCTAATATATTGTACACATGTTAAATTTCTTTCAAGAAATAGTTGTTGCTGCAAAGTACTCACGCTTCTATATTCAATACATACGAAAACCTTACACAAAGTCAGTTCTTTAGTTGCCTCTACCTCAATTTCCTTTCCCCAAATTCGATTACAAAACACATTCTTCATGAACTTCCTGCTACGGGTGGTTGGCTTTGATATGCTGCTAATCGTGCATCTTTGTCTTAAAGACAAATCTGTCCCATTTCAATCGAGACTATATATGTACATACGTACATCTTTCCATTAAGATTTGATTCTTGGGGTGGCGAACATATAAATTCCAAACATAAGTACAAAAGAAAGAATGAAAGATGGGCATTTCCATTTTGAGCTATCCCTTAATAAGTGTGTGTAGGGGAGGTCAGCGCGAGACCCCCCGTTGACTAAAGTCAACGTTGACCCACCATTGAGATCATGACATGTGTCATCTATGTGGCACGATTTCCGCGTGACACGTGGCTCTCACCCCGGAGGTATCCGCGCGGTGGGGCCACTGACGCGGGCACAAAGGGGGCCACTGGCGCGGGACCCTCTCGTGCAAGGCGCCTCTGCGGCGCGCACTCCAAGCCCAGTGAGGGCAGTGCTTAGACGACCATGGGTCATCCGAACAGGAGAGAAGCCCCATGGCCCAAATGACTAGCGCGGTCCAGAATATGGGCGAGAACGCAATAAGCTAGTCCAATTTAGCCCAGGTAATTATACCTGCTGCGGTCTGAAGGCAAGACCCCGGGGGCCCCCTGAGGCTTGGCTGCGGTGTAGGCGCGACCAAACAGGTCACGACCTTGCCCTTACGGGAATAAGGGAGATCTAGTGGCTTGGTGGCTAAGAACAAGAGGATCGCTACGCGGGGGAATGACTCGTCACCGCGCGGGTCAGCTGCGCGATGATGACGTCACCCGTACGGTCAGGTTGTATGGAAAGGACACGTGTTATCATATTATAGGGCAACGGCCTGGCACCTCATCATTGGTCCAAGGTGCCTATAAATATGGGACATTCCCTTTCCAGTGCCCAGAGGTTGGTGAAATCTTGGCAGAGCATATGTCATCCTGGAGAGTGAAAAGGGAAATCACTGATTGAGAGGAGAACATTCTCTCTGCAAATCGGTCCCCATCTCCTAGGTCACCAAGGGTATCATGGATTAGACTGAGAGCAATCCACTGCCTTAGTCTTTTTTGTGCACACCTGCTCTGTTCTTCACCCTTTCTCTAGACCTTCCTATTCTCTTTCTATAATGTGTCTTCATTGTTGACTATCCATACCTCTCCAGCTCATCATTATTTGACTGTAGCCAGAACCTTCACCTACAGTGTGTTTTGAAAATTATTACGTAAAAATTTGTACAATTATCATTTTGCCCTTTTGAAAAGTTAGTGGGTAAAGAGTTAAGGGGTAAAAGTGGAGGTAAACGTTGATGTGAAAAGTGTAAACTGGAAGTAAAAGTTGATGTGAAATGTGTAATGGTGATGTTTTTTTAATAAAGTTGGATTTACGAAGCAACACACTTAAAAAGAGACGAAGGGAGTAATTTTTACAAAGTACAAAATTACATCAACGTATATGATTAACTGTATCCTCAAAGAGTACGAAATATTTACTTTAACCCACATTTTCTTATCTTAGTAGAAGCCTAGGCGGACGACAAAAAAATAGTAATATTACCTTATCCCTAGTAAAAATAAATTCTAAAATAGCTCCAGACTTTTTTTTAATATAAAAAATTATGTCCAATCCCACTCGACATCGCAAATTTGTAAACCTCTCTCTCATTGGAGAAGCGGGCCTAATCTAATAAAGGGTTGTGTTGCTAGACCTTGTTTGGTTAACTTAGTTTTTGGATTTGGTTTTGGGTAATCATTAGAGGGAGAAATAAGGTAATAATTTAAAATATAGGGTAATGATTTGAGTGAGACAGAGATAGAAATGAGAATAATGATTAAAAATAAAGATAATGATTGGAGAGAAATGTGAATAATAATTGAGAAAACCGGTCTCGAAACTCATAACGAACAAGGACATTGTTCCCCAAGTCTGGTACTTACCGTCCTCCCTCAAATTTCTTGCTTTGCCCTAAGTCTGGTACTTGCCCTCCTCCCTCAAATTTATTGCTCTGCCCTTGAGCTAGCAGACTGAGCTTTAGCTTGAACGAGAACGAAGGCAGACATCTCTTTTTGGACTGAACTACTTGAGCTTTTTGGACTGAACTACTTGAGCTGGAGCTTTGGACTCGAAAGATGGGCATCATTATAGAATCATTCTTCCTTCGACAAGGACATGATATATGAGTTAATCATGGAACTAGGACACAAACTAATTCTTTAATGCCAAGAGGACAAATCACCTACACATTCCAAAAATGTCTCTGCTAGCCCATGAAAGTGCCTAAACCCTCCAAACCTTATGAAAGTGTCTGAACCCCCAAACCTAATGAAAGTGCCTAAACCTAAACCTAGGGTACCCTATGAAAGTGCCTAAAACCCTAGGGTGCCCTATGAAAGTGTGTAAACCACTAAAACTCTATAATTAGAAAGTGCACCCTAAGTGCCTAACCCAAAATGTCTAAACTCACTATACGCTACCCCAAAGAGTCTAAACCCTCTAAAATTGAACCCAAAATTGAAGCCAACCCCAAAATTGAAGAGAGATAAAATTAATTTTGTCCCACTCATGCATGAGAGAGAGAGTGACGGGTGGGTCTAGAGAGAGAGAGAGAAAGAGACGGGTGAAAGTGACGGGTGGGTCATCAGCACAGTGACCTATCACTTTCACAGGTAAAGTCAATCAGCAGCAATGAAAAAGTGACAGGCTGGCTTTCGTTTTGTAATTTTTTTTTACCATTAAGGATATTTTTGTCTAGTGTTGTCCTTGAACCATCAAAAATTTTACATCAACGCATTAGAGCCATTAAAATAAGTTAGACTGGACTAAACACCCTTTAAAACCCTAAACTTGGCCTTTAGGCCAATTTTCTGTAAAAAAAAATTGTAGGCGTCTTATGCAAGTCAAATCCATATCTTATGTGCGTATATTTTTAAGATATACTCCATTAACGAAATTGATTTCTCATTTTCTAAACATGATTTTGATCCAGTAACTCAAAAACCTGACTCCGCCTCTGTATATCATTCCATCTAAAATCAAATTGTCGGTGTATATTTTTTCCTTTTGATTCTCTCTATTTTTAGGTCTTTGTTTAGCTTATTCTAAAATTAATGATCTACATCTAATTACTCTAAAACACTTTATTTGAAGATGGTGATTTTGAAAATCTCCAGGCTGACAATGGCAACACAATAAATCTGAAAATACCAAACAGTTTGTTTATTCTTAGTATGATTTTATACTTCTGCTTCACCACTTTATGACTCGAGCATATTATATCATTCCAGTGCGATGAGAACGAGTAATAGGAACAAATTGTCCAAGCATGCAACTATGCGAATAAAGAGTAAACTGTAAATCTTGATCCTTCAAGCCCAAGATTTAGTATGGTTGTCTGGACCACATTGCTCTCCACACAATTGACCAAGGCCCGATTGCGCAGGTCAAGTTGTAAGAAAGTAATTTCTTGTGAACCTCTAAGTTTTGGTATGGATAGCCTTCCTTTGACCAGACCGGAGGATTAGTCGAGGTGAGGATAAGCTGGTCCAAACACCCCTAATTGTCGACACCAAAAAATAAGATCTCTCTTTAAAACTATTAAACATAATGAGCAAATCTAGACGTGGCTCTTAATCCATCTGGTTGTGCCCCTTAGAAGGATGTTTGGGTTTGAGTCTATGGAGAAACTTTGAATCCCTTTTAGTTGTTAACCTACTAACACCCTTTCTAACCCCACTGATGTACACCTTCTGGCCAAAAACAAAAGAGCCGCAAGCCCACATTGTGTTCGCCATGAGCCCCAAAATGACATCGCGCTAAACTAAATTCATGCCCATTTTAGACTGTCATGCATGTGTCGTGCCAGTTCGGTCCAATTGAAAGCTCTATTTTTTATAATGAATTAATCTATGGTAAGGATTTACACCTCAAAATCTGTCTTTTAGAGTGCAAAATGGAGTGCGAAAATCATGGGACAAGGGTGCGTTGAGCACCTGTCATGGGGCCTATCCCAAGTCCCGCTATTTGATTTGAACCGTTTATTTTGTTTGTCTCGTCGATAACATAGTCCACATAAAAATTCAGGGTGATGGAATATGAGTAACTATGCTTTCAAAATGCATTTTTCTTGGAAAAAAAACAATCAAAGAAACAGATGTAGGTGACTTTTTTTACAAAACTGTAAGTTAAATGCTCACTGGTTAAATAGTTACCGATGTCTGATCAACATGAATTTTCAAGTGCATTACGTACTCGATGAGACAAACAAAATGAACAGTTCAGTTCAAATGATGAGACCCGGGTAGGTCGCATAGCTGGTGCACGTCACACACCCTTGTCCTGACAATCATGGGTACCTTGTGACTGTATATCTCAACGCTTCATGATTCATGGTCTATGCGGACAAATTCATTACAACCCCAAGAAGTAAGGTCATCACATCATCTCAGCAGGCTCTTTTTTTACTGTCACAAATATTGCTATTATTGCTAGTACACAACAAGAGGGAATGATCAGACATGCATGAGAGAGCAATGCTGAAATAGCCCTCTACGAAAGTTCACCGTTTCTCTTAGGCTGTGTTTCGATCTTGGATTTGTGGCGTGAAAAATGGCAACGGATAGACCTCAAAGCATATTTAAGAATTGTTCCCTCACCTTTTCTCTTCCCATCACAAATCCATATATCTATGATGCAAGCGCAGGCATAGAGATTTTGAAACTGAAATTAGCTGATTCAGCTCTCATAGTTCATCCTGAAAGGAGAGAGAAAGGAATGTTAAAATTTGCTAAGACTTTACTATCTTTTGGTATGGAAAACAGATTTGGAAATAAACAAAAGTACATGCAAATTGGTTTTCATAAATACATACTGCAGTACAATACGGTAAACCACAGGTTTCTAACAGGTGGAAGGATTGACAGCCAATGGTTAGCAAATGACATTTTACAAGACGTTTAAATAGGTAATCTGTGGACTTTGACGCAATCATCTATCTCATCACATGTCCTTGATGTCGACAAGCAATGCAGAGGCGTGAGCAGTTATCAAAATATTAGATATACAGTAAAAAAGCTCCTATGTAGTTTTTTCACCCACCTATGGTTTTCGTTCCCTCTTTCTTTTTTTTCTTCGTCTGTATATCTGGATCACAGATTTGAATAAAGGATTTTGGTGGCTGTTAAATCTTTATTTTTTCTATTTCCTTTTCCTTACCAAATTCTTGTTGCAAATACGACCTTTATTAGTATCATTGTAGCTCCTCTATGGTTCTCATAAGCCATTCAAAAAAAATAAGAGAGAGAGAGAGAGAGAGAGAGAGAGAGAGAGAGCATGCTTACATGGTAGTCATCCTCCAAGTAGTCATAGGGATCATGCTGAAACAGAAAGTTTTCCAGTTAGAATCCATGAACAATAGAACATTCTAGCAATAAATCATCATCATCATCATCATTGTATTACATTAATAACGATAAAATGTTTAACATAAAGATATGGGGAACTTCACTGTATTAAAAAAAAAAGTGCTGCAACTTTTGAACTCATTAAAGTATTTTTTTAGTTTGCTCCTGGAGAATGATTAGCGACATTGAATGTTTGCGCTAGAGTGAACTTAATCTACACAGTACAGACTACTCCAAATCATGCAAAACGCATTATCCAAGTACCATTGACCAAGTAAGGATCCACATAATTGCACATGCATCATGCATGTATGTATCAACTTAAACATTTCACATGTTTTACTACAATTTTAGGTGCAATGTTACCATATCTCTAATATACTATATTAGGTGCAATGTTAGGATATCTCTAATATACTGAGGGTGTGAGGGGTTGTATCAAAAATGTAATTATTCCTTCTTGGCTTCTCTCATGAAACTGAATGGCTATTGATAATGCCACCTAACAGATGGGCAGGCGCACAACTGAGGGACTACACGATTCTCTTGGAATAAACATTCCAACGAATCCAGCCTGTTTAACTTCAAGTTAACCAAACAAGGACTCTGAATATGTTCACAATACGGAGTAAGGAACGGCCACCCCTTCCATACCAGTCTTTGTTTTTACAAGTTTTGCAACTATTCACTACCTAATGGGGGTTAGTAGTTATTCATAACATCTCTCAAGAAAAAGCTCATTGCGTTAAGCGCTAAGAACATCAAAACCAACTTATTAATTGGCAAAACCAGAACCAGCAGCAAACCGCACATCATAACTTTAAACTTTCAATGTGATTCTCTTTTGAATTTAACAGAAGAGGCGGTTGCTCAAGTCTTTGTTTGAATAAAAGAAAGTGGAACCGAAGATTCCTGGAAAGCTAGAAGATTATTGGATGATAGTTAATACCTTTCTATAACGCCTCTTGCTCTTCCTCCTTTCACTGTCGTCTTTTGATTTCTTTCCCTCCTACAAAAATCATTATTTTAGTTAGTAGAAGAATATTTAGAAGGAACAATATGTCAAGCTGCAAAACATTAAGTACCTCCTCTTCCCGAGCTCTTCTAATTTTCTCAGCTTCCTCAAAGGCATCTTTTTCAATCTGACAATTCACAATTGGGGAAAAAAAATTAAGAGGATATAAAAGGCTGTAAAGAGATATTCATGTGGAGAGGATATAAAAAATATTTAGAAGGAACAAGGACGTGCAGTTGAACACTTAGCCATCAAAGACTCTAAAGTGCAATTCTCACCTCCCTATTCTTAGCCCATATGTCTTCCACAACTTCCCTTGCATACTCAGGGTCATCACAAATAAGAATGTTATCGTACACTGAACCAGCCTTTACCTGAAATGCAATAATAAAGCTTTAACAATTCCAGATAAAGCCTGAAAAAACAAAGAATTGAGAGCTTTGCTCGTACCAGAATATATAAGTCTCAAACCAAATACGGAGATTTTTTTTTAATTTGAAAACAAAATTGCGTTTTCGACAAAAAGGCATGAGCAAATTTGAAAAATTCCAGGAAATTGGCCACACTGTCTCAACTCGAGGCCATCAAGTCCTGGCCCACAGATAAAGAAAGTAATCTGATCGGCAGTGAAGCATAAAAAATTCACTTCTCAGCTTGAATCCGAAAGTCTACAATAATAAACAGAATGAGACTTACCTGCCAAACTTCGATGCCCACATACTTTATTGGTTTCATCACATAAAGGTCAGGATCATCCTCAAACTCTGTACAGAATGAATAAGTAGACTAATTAATATGAAGCTCAATAGAATCGATACAGGTTATCAGTTTACAAGTTATTAGCATAAATCCTCCAATAGTATGTCATTATTTAGTTATCAAATTTGAAACTTCGACAAGACATTTAAGAAAGCAGATAATATACTTTTAAGGTGGAAAATGCCACCCCTACTAGTAAGAGGTTTTCTGTAACAGTTTGCTACCTGGGTTGTCAATCCATGGAATCTTCCACTTGCCCTTGTAGTTGGGGTTCTTGATTTTCTGAAGGACCATAAATAAAAAATTAGACACAGCAATATATTGAATCTAGTGATTCTAGTCCATCTCTGTATCAGTAGCTTTTAAGCACCTTTCGCTTCCATGGTCCTTTATATGCTGGATTTGGGATCTTCTTGGGTTTCCAGATCCCATCTTCTTCTTCATCCCAATCAGCAGGCTACACAAAAAAGCAGCATGATGATGTTGCATGTCATAAAAAGAGAAATAAAAACACTTAATTCCTTACCCCATTCATACGGAGAAAAATGAACAAGAAAAAATTGCAGCCGGAAAATCACCCGACAATCAAAATAAACGGAAGAAAGATGCGGCGACGTTACTTATAGGCATAGAAGGTGTAGGAGAAGAAAGTTTAACCCCTACATCTCCACCTCAGATAAGTAATACTTGGCATACCATCTAGAAAAACCGAAACAATGGCTAACCCTGCCTCCACTACTTGGGTTGAACTTCAAAAGTGACAAAGCAGCCGCGCGGGGGGGGGAACTAATTGCAGAAAGAAACGCTTGAGCAGTCAACATACCTTTTTAGCCTTTGGATCAGGGATCTCAGCCGGTATTGAATCATATCCCTGAAAAGTGACAGATAGAACCTAAAATGCAAAACCTTTTTTAAAAAAAATTACAAGCGGATGAAGTATAATACCTCTGGTTTGACAGCATTAGGATCATCAATATACTCTTTATCATCCCAGTCTGCTGGCTGCAACACAAGTGAAAGCAAGATATAATTCCGGTAGAATGATGATCCAAATACATAGGGAGATTCCCTTCAGTAAAGAAAAATAAAACATGACAATGTATTTGGGAGCTCTAAATGCACAGAACACATCCCTCTATCTCACATGGATCAGGAATGCTCTCACAAGATGGGGAGCACTCGGACCAGATTGATTTCTATTTAGAACCCCCAACATGTATTTTGTGCATAGACAAAAAATTCAGAATTTCCAGTAATGAGGTGAAACCTTTTTTGCATTGACAGCTTTGATCTTTTGTGGAGGAAGGATATCCCAGTCTGTGTACAAGCTTCCAGTTTCTCTTTCTCGGTTATCAATCAGGATGCTGTAACTTGCATCAGGCCTCAAGATAAATGTGTAGAAATGTGTTAACTTGTCTGTTTCACATTGTATGTCCTTTTTGATAGGATAAGTCTGCCCCTGATAGGAAACTATAACATGGAGCTTCTTTGTTTGCGTGCCACATATATCTGGTCCAAACATAAGACTGCAACAAAGGAAAATGAGCAGCGAGAGGTGCTATTCTAGATACTCACAAATTTGAAATTTCAAACCAGGGGGAAAAAATTATACAACCAAACACTTGGGGGAAAAGTCCTCATGCAATGATAGGTAACTGAACAGTTCTTCATTAAAATTGAGGACTGACAAATGCCCAACAGCAACTACTAAGACCTTGGTTTTTCTTGCCAACTAAATCTGTTTTCTTATCCTTTCCTTGCCATTGTAATGCCTTGGTTGTAGTTTGTTGCTCAAAATGGTAGCGTGAAAGTTCAAATGAAAATTCCTATATTTTAGCATCAACATGAGAAGCATCTGAGTTCCGCAAATAAAAGTTTAGAAATCTGCATTATATATACTTTTACACCTATTCCTTTAGGCATCCTCCTTATATTGAATTATTTGCAAATATCATATATTGACAATTCGAATATTTGCTCACTACATTAACTAATAAAGGTTGAAATACACCCCCACACCAATACTCCTCAATTTAGGATTGTGCCAAAGCAAATCATTCAAGGCCTCATCCCAAATATCTGCACGTACATAAATATTTCTGGTAAATTCAGTTTCCCTCCGATTCTTTGCCAGAACCTAAAAGATACTATTTCTCACTGAACTGCAAGCTATGGTGTGCTTTCTCCAAATCATTTTAAGATTTGTGTGTTTTCCGTACTCTCCCTGGGTGTTGAGCAATGACATTGCACCAACCAATAATGTCTACAACTTGAGCCGACATAAACTATTTCTCTAACACAATGTCATTTTGGCCCAAATCAAGGTCATTAATGTCTTTCATTGAGCACGTGAAATAAAATAATACTAATCACAAATGTCATTTTGGCCCAATACAAGGTCATTAATGTCTTTTATTGAGCACATGAAGTATAATAATACTAATCTATAAGAGCTGGAATTCTGGAAATTTCCAAAGCCTGGAGTTTCACTTATTGATATTTGGCATCTAGATTGTCATACAAACAGACGCAACAAATTAGTAGCTGAGTCGATTGTGGACTAGGAAGCACATACATGCGACAAGTGTTGAACACGCGAGTACATGTGTTGGATATGAATCCTCTTAATCATTTTACCCAGACACGCTAGTCAATCAGTTGCATATTCATTACGTATGTCCGTTGTTGACAAAATTAGCAACAAAATGTGTTGATAATGAAGCAACATATAGAATACAGTACAGACAACAATGCATTGACCTAGCACGGTGGCATGTGTTACTTGCCCGATGTTGTGGCTCAAGTTTGAATCATGGTAATTGTTAAAAGCATCTTCCTCAAAATCAATTAGCAATGATTGGAGAGGCCACCCAAGCTAATATACTAGTTTGGGTCCTTTGGGAAGTGATAATTAATCAATTTGAAAGAGGGGGTCCACCCCTCTCAAAATGGGTCCTTCCTCCGCTTTCTTCTAACTTCCACTATTGTTTCCAAAAGAATCAAGTCAGCTCTTACCCCTTAGCAACTCACCAATAACGCGAGAAATAGTATTACAGTTTAAGTATAAAGAAGATAATACCAGTTATCTAAAAAAGGTCAAGAGGGCAGGATAAGAAAAAATATATCGACAGCGTCAACGTAATAATGATGGAGAATGTAAGAGGATGCGCAATATATATTTTAAGGACGACGGTTACCCATCACAAACAAGCCCCTCAAGAAATTAAATAGACAAGAATAAAACAAAAATGATAGACCTGTATGGAGTAAATAGACAAGAATAAAACAAAAATGATAGACCTGTATGGAGTATCACCACCAAATTTCTTCTGATTGACATAACCAGAATGTAGCTTAATGTAACCACCACCACATTCAATGTCCTGTTCAAGCTTTATAGAATACTGGACCACTAGAGTTCTGTCCCTGTTGCTAAACTCTGGTATCTTTGCAGATATTGCGTAATGCTTGGCATCATTGTACGTCTGAATACCTACAAAATTTCCAGAAGTCAATTATAATTTCTTAGTCATTTAGCAACTGTATTCTGCTACCTATGTAAACTGCAGTTATGTAAAGTCTCAACTGATTGCCTCCTCAGAGTTGTATGCTACCAAAAACACTGACAACGCAAATAAAAAGAAGTACACACACATCTTTGGAAGTTGGCATGTTAATCAGAGTAGGTTTGTTCTATTACAGAACTGTCATCAGCAGACAATGTCCATGGACTATAGCTTCAAAGAAGCCAACCTAACGGAACTGTCATCGGCAGACAATTGTGCAACAAATACAGCATGAATTTATCCAAAAAAACAAATACAGCATGAAATGAACTTTATTTGTCCAGCTACTTTTACCTTCTATATCATTCAAATTGCTCAAACCAAGAGTCAAGATTCAATCTGTGAGGTTCAAATAAATTTGGAAAGACACAAGATCTCCCAGGCTCCCAAATAAATAAAGAAGGATTTATGTCTGTGACGCATGTCTAATATTATCCACAAACATGAAGACTTATCTATCTACATGAGTGTACTAATTACATATATAATACTCCCTCCGTTCCAAAATAATGTTCCACTACGAAAAGTCGTGCCATTTTTCAAATCAAAAAATGAACTACTTCCGTAAATAATTTTTCGAATTTTTTCGAACCAAATTAAAGTACTCGACGAGTACTTTAATTCAGTGCCAAAAAATTCAATAAATGATACACGAAAGTACTTCATTTTTTGATTTGAAAAATGACAAGAGAGAGAGTGGGGCTCTTATTTAGGAACGGAGGGAGTAAAACCTTTTTATATTCATACATACCTATACATCTACACCTATACATCTACGATGAAATAAGATGATCAAACTATTACTCCTCAGGTTTCATTTCCTTTACTAGAAAGGGGGGTGGGGTTGAGATTTCACAAAGGGGGATACACAACTATATCCTAGAGGTACGATTCGGCTATATATAATGTCCAATACCTTGCACCAACATTTAACACAACAGCATTATCTGCAAGGACTGATAACTGGAAAGCACTAACGGAATGAGTAGAGTCCAAATGTGATAAAATAGAAACTAATTCAATGGTTTCCTTCAGATAAAGTTAGCACTCTACTTTGGGACTCTAATTCGCTCGGCTTGCGCCTTTGTGGGCCTCCGCTTTCCAACGAAGCAAGTGATAAAGGATAAAAGCAATGAAAAATTATTTTTACAGTAAAAAGTTTTTCGTTCAGCCTAAGAAACACAGCATGGATACGGACACGATATGGACACACTGACACCATTTTTAGGAAAACAGAATCATTATGAGTAAATAGTAATTAATAAAATTGCACCAACCCATGCATATAAGAGGAGTCATCAAAACATTAAATTTTACACATAAACACCAATCAATCAATTTGTTTTAACTACAGTCACATAAACACCAATCAAATCAACAGTCTTTTCTTTGTGAAGTTAACCACATTTCCCAAAAAACAAGGGACCTACTTCGCATCCTAAGAGTCGCGTGTCTGAGTGTGTTCGAAGAAGCATACAGAAAATCCAAGAATCGTCAGCCAAACATAATAAATTGAGTAATTGATCAAATGCCACCATTATAGCAACCGTAATTAAAACACAATTCTATGGATAAATCAAGTTTGACCAATCAATCAAATTGAAGTAACTCAAATCAGCTTCTTTCCTAAAGTGAAGATGCAACACAGTTCAAAACTGGATATAACTGAAAATATTACCTTTATCGTCAGGATCACCAGACCATTTCCCCGCTGTGTGCTTGAAAGTACCCGCTTTTCCTTCACTTCTTTTCCAATCTGATAGAACCCAACGGCTCTTCCACCCATCTTTTAAACGTAAATGCAATAAAAATGTACTTAGAAAAGCTACTTCATTTCAACCAAATAGTAACAAGTTGAATCATGAATACTCTCTATATACGTGTATCAATGGAGTAATATGCATATACATATTTATTACAAAATGAAGTTTAGTTTGGTTGGCAAGAAGTACAAATAAATTTCATTAAAAAAAACCCACTTCACTTCAACCAAAGGTTAACAAGTTGAATCATGAATACCCTCTATATAGGCAAATATAAATAGAGTAACACCTGTATAAATATCCAGAATGAATTGAAGTTTAGTTTGGTTGCCAAGAAGTACAAATCACTTTCGTTAAAGAACCCAATTCATTTCAAGAAAATGTTAACAAAATTGAGTCAATGAATACTTCCTATATAAGCATATAAATAGAGTAACACGTATATACATATTTAGGATGAATCGAAGTCTCGTTTCGTTGCCAAGAAATACAATTGAATTTCATTAAAAAAAAAAAAAAAAACCCCACTTCATTTTCAACTACAAGTTAACAAACTGAATCATGAATAGGCTCTATATAGGCATATCAATGTATCGTATACCTGCATATAATAATAAAATTGAAGCTCAGATGGGTTGCCAAGAAATACAATTTAAAAAACTGAACTTTTGAATCATCCAATCTTCTCTCTTTTCTTCGGCAATCAAACAGTTGAAATTGAAAATAATTACAAGCAAAAAGGCCCCAAAAGGATTATATATAAAAGAATTGGAAAGTGATTCAGTTTAGTGAATAACCATCATTTTCTCAGCAAACCAGACAGGTGGAAACTATAAAGAAGAAAAGACTGACTTACCATCGAATCTCTCTTCGAAGAAAATCTCGCAGTATGCTGAATGAATGAGAGAGAAGGAATGGAGAGTTAATAAGAGCAGAAGCGTAAGATTAAGCGCTTTAATCAACTGAAGCTCTGCCATTTCTGGCAGACTGATGAGAGAGAGAGAGAGAGAGAGAGATCAGGGGAGAGTGAATTAGTAAGAAAGAGAATGGGGGGACATTCATTGTTTGATTGTACGACTCTGTTGACTCCATATTTTCTGCGAAGACTTCAAATTTAATTTGCAAAATATGAAACGGAAATAAATAACTACAAAAAGGACCTCTAAAATTGAGGTGGAACTCGTTAATTCTAACAGAGAAGTTCAAGGGGTGCTGTTGTGCCGTTGAGTGTGCGCATCTGATATGTTGATCTCGATAATCAACGGATTTAATTTCATCTTAGCAATAAATAGCTCTAATTGCAAAGTGCCGAGAGAAAATCAGGACCGTTAAAAATACATCTCACGGCTCAAATGTCAGCATGCCGCACGCGAGTGTTCCCTTTTTCGTTTAAAAACAGTGAGACAAACTTTTTTTTTTTTTGACACGGAAATGAAAAGATTATATTAATGAACGTCCAACGGCACTTACAAAAACGAAATTCATTATAAAGATCTTGGATAAAGCCAAACTAATCATTTTAATAGAGAACAAGAAACGCACAGGGTAATCGATGTGTTTCACTCTAACCGAGACATGGTCGCCTTGAAAACAATGCAGACTTACAAGATTCATACCAGAATCAAAGCATCTCTGAAGAGACTTAGTGCTAGTTAAAGATAAAAGACAAAGAATACACAGACGATCGGATGGACTCCAACCAAACATTCTCGCACCAATGAACTCCAAAAACTACAGATCTTCAAAGCCACCACGAGTTGTCTTGCCAGCGACATCATGTCGGGTAAGAACACTGTTGGCACAGATACCATTGTAAAACAACCACGCCTGAAAGTACCCGATCTGTAGACGACAATTCGTCCGAAGACGAAACTAACAACTCTCACAAAGCGAGAGACATAACCCTCTCAGATCAGACGACAAGTCGTTGATCTGGAGAGACAAAAGAAAAAGAAAGAACGAACGAAGAAAATAAATAGTTTCATGGCCCTCCCCTCCCACCACCATGGGTATTGAAACCCTAGGGGGAGGGGAAGGAGGAAGAGTAATATTAGTGGTGGCTAGGGTTTTCAGAGAAGAGAGGGAGAGAGAGAGAGAGGAAAACGAAAAAGAGAAAGTAAAACGATTCAGTGAGACAAACTTGATACTTCAAACTTTCAGAACATACAACAATAATAGGAGTAATAAACTGTTTGTTTCTGTTTATTTGTCATAGGAATTATTTTTAGTTCTTTTCGTCATATTGTTATTTTTCTAATTTCTTGACGAGATAAATAAGATATTCGCGAAAAAATTATTTGAGATTAATTAAAATTTTGAAAAATAATCTAAACAAAATACTAAATGAAGGCGAAGTATCACAAAAACAAATTATCATAGAATAAGCGTTACTAGAAAATTTTGGAGGAAATGAACTGAACTGACTTGGAAAATTCAAACCACTTTCCAAATTGACTCGAGGAATGAACAGATATTTTTATTTAACCAAAAATTTAAAAAAATATTAGTACTAAAAAAGGTACTTTCTGAATTTTTTTAATTTTTGAACCAAAAAATTTCATTTACTTTTTTGGTATTCTATATGTAATTTCTTGAAAGACAGTGGAATGGCATTGTTTCAAAAATCGGAGGTCTTCTTAAGAGTCGCCGTTTACTTGGAAAATTCGAACCGGTTTCTGAATTAACTCGACAGTGAGGAAATGAACCGAGAAAATTAGAAAGCATTACCCCTTCAATTCAACAAAAATCAATGTAAAGTGCTGAGTGGGCCACAAAGAGAGGACTTGACTTCTGAGGTTGACCCGTACACCACCCTTGCCGTGAGTAAAGGGGAATTGAAGCACAATTATCAGGGCCACTGGAAGGGATTTGTAACTTTATCAAAATTTCATTAATGGAAAAAGACTGTGAGAAACAAAACAGACCTTGTATGTATCTGTGATTTTTCTTTTCCTTTTTTTAATTCAAATTACTGAGATCAAGACATCGAAAATATGGGACAACGAACTCCCGAAAACAAGCATTAAAATCTCTACAAAGAACCCTGGACCACAGCCAGCAAAAGATTCAGAGCAACAGCTAGGAAGGTTTTTGTCAAAATGATGACTTCCACAAGCAGTGAATCGATGACTTCATTCAAATGAGAGGTTGAAACTTAGTTAAAATCTGTCCACTAATAGGCAATCTCTCTGGTGAAATGTGCAAAGTTCCAACTTATATTCGGTCGAAGCTTTAAGGGTTTTTTTTTTTTTGTGTGTGGAATGCATAGATAAGCCATTTGCAGAACATAGAACGACACAACAAATAAAGTTACAATTGAGTATAACAATCTGCACTAGCAGTATGCAAAAGATGTGGCCGTAGGGATGGCAATTCAACTCATCCTGCTCCGAACCCGCCCTACCCCACCCCACCCCAATAGGGTAGGGTTTCTTTCTATTTTTTTGGGTAACGGGTAGGGGCAGGAGGTGATTTTGAAAAATCCGTCAGGGTTAGGATGGCGAGGTAGAGCCTCGACCATGCCCGATAGCGGCAACGGCGAGTCCGGGGCAAACCTTGACCACACCATTCATTCAAGATTGCTGGAGATTTTATGGTTTGGTGGCTAGGAACATGGGTTCGCCGTAGAGAGGCACTCGCGGGACAACCGCAAGTGTGGCGGGGGCCGTGGCCTGACAATACAAAAGGAAAATTCGCACACTATTTGTGGGACACGTGTCCAAACTTTATTAGTCCAATCGGCCTAGAGGAGAGATCGAGTGGCCTATAAATAGGACATTCTCTCCTCATTTTGGGAGGATGATTAGACAGATTCAAAGAGTGATTCTAGAGAGAGAAACATTCTTTCTAGAGAGAGGTCACACTTAATTCTTGTTCTAATCGGGGTGACGAATTCCTGCCAAGGGTTCTTCTCTACTGTTTTGTCTTGTTCTTCAATAATCCACAGATTTCTCCACTTATTCCCTCCAACTAAACATTAATTATTCTCATCTCTAATCAATTATTTATTGATTTACATACCCTAAGATTTTACTCTCTTACAGTTTCGAATCACTTTAGATAAGTTAGCATTCTAGTTTATGGCATGTTACTCTGTCTTGCAGTTAAAAGTTTTTCAGTCCCCGGAAGCACGTGCATGGATACGGACGCGACATGGGCACAAAGACACCATTTTTTTTTTTCCTAAATTCGCCCAGTGATATAATGTAATCAACATTCTAAACATCACACCTCACACGGAGTTGTTTATCAAAAAAAAAGAAACAAATTCACACTTAAATTAAGTTTTATTTCCAGTCAATAAAATTGTTTTCACACTGCCTTTTCTCGTATTTTTGTTATATTTTTCTTTTGTTCTTGCCACAAATTTTATTTATTTTATTTTATTTTTTTGTTTCATGACTAGGAGGATCTTTACCATCAAAAAATAAATGTTTTAACCAGCATCGCAAAAACACCAATCAAGCCACCATTCATTTCTTTGCGAATTACCCACAGTTCACATCTGAGTGTGCAAAATAAAGGGAGATTCTGGTATATTGTTCTACTTTTAAATTTCTCAATTTGGTTACAAATATTTCTGCTGTAATAAAAAAATTACCATCTACACAAAATCTGTCGCCTACTTATTATGAATGCCCTGGAAAAAATTCTAGAGCCGCCACTGTAATGGAAACTTTTCTTTTGCCAAAACATGCAAATTTAGTCTCCAAAACCAGTCCCAAAACACATGTACTGAGATTTCATCGGCACCAAGAAAATACAGAACCAATACCTTCAAGAAATATTTTCCATCAAACTATGGAATCAACAATAGAGAACATATCAACTTTTGAATCTGATAATCACTAGCACAACATACAAATAAATGGTAAAGAAAAAAGTCCAATCTCCCTTTTTATCCAAACTCTTCCCATTTGTACTGTTTGAATAAAAGAAAGTTTCCCAGGATAGAAAATGGAAAAACATGGCGGAAAAAGATCCTTAAAACTCCATATCAAACGCATTTTTTGGTTAACATTTGACTATTTTACCTATACTTGAACCCTGTGTAGGAATTATATACACAAATTGAAAACACCAACCTCCTTTTACTGCTCGGCAGTGGGTCCGACCGACATGTCGCATGTCTTGGTGTCATCTTCTTGCTTTGATTTCAGTAATTGGCGACGGTAGAGATCCACCCCCGCCAAGTGCAGCTGCAGCGGATTCCACGTGCGTGAGAAGGTACTCATAAATCTTCTTCCTTATCCTATCAACAGTCTCCGGCTCAACACTTGGACATTCTCCTTCATCCTTTCCACCCCCAATCTCATCTAACCAATCGTTCACACTCTTCAGCTGAGTCAACATGCCTGCAATTTGACCATTATCCGATAAAGCGGAGGTGTCCACGTCAGCATCCAAGAATCTCTCCACAAACCCTAAGAACCAATCCTGGGACACCACCCGCAACCTTCCACCCAAGTCAACCGCTTCACTAAGCCCGTCACCTCTTACCCATTCCACCAAAGGAGGGGCCGGCTGCTTCTGATTAACCGCAGCCCCCTCCACTATTCTCCGTGGAGTTCCTAGTGAGACTGTCTTCGAGCTCACTGACGGACGGGGTTTGGTGGCTGGGGCTTTCGTTGAAGCACTTTTTGTGGAGTTGTCTATGACTAATATGGGTTGACTTACAGAAACGGCTTTTGGGTTTTGAGAAGAAGCGGGAATCTGGTTTGAAGCGGTTTGTTTTGTAAATACAGTGAAGGTTGATAAATTAGTTGCTAAAGCAGCTTGGACCCAAGAAGCTGCTTGTTTTTGTCTTTCTGACGCAATTTTAAGTGCTTCTTCTGAAGGGCTTTCTTCGTGATCCGGAGATGAACAAATAGGAATGGTTTTAGATAGGGAACCAGCAATGAGACGAGCATTATTCAAGTTCGTGTGGAGGGTCAAGAACTGTTCTACTGCCGGTTGTGGGTTGTCTTCCTTGGCAGACGAACGTAGCTCAGAATATGTGCTGCCATAGGAAAAATATTTCTGGATTAGGAAGAGTCAACCTTGAACAACAAACAATATCGTCACATAATCATATTCATCACGAAAAGAGGCAAGTTCTCTGGATATGATATCAAGATCTCAAAAGCCCAAGAAGATTAAGAAAGCTATGTCCATTCTCTTCTACTTAAAACCGAGCAGTGAAGATTTGAGGCTCTGTTTAATTGGTCGGACTATTGACGAGGTGATACATAATCTCATAGAATGAGCTCCATGATTCCATCTGAATAACTCCTAAATCAATGCATATCTCGTGTATTGTGGGGTCGGTTGTCCAACGTATATAATACCTCCAAACTGTTGCAATCAAATGCTAAAATGTGGTCCCATGAGTTTTAGAATGCAATCCCATGTTTGATTAGCCTTGAGAAGCCAGTATTATGGGTTGATTATGACTACTAAAGATCACGGTCCACAACTAACAATTCATGGAAAACTGGAAGTTCTCCCTCAATAGATTATTATGTGGCTTAGAGATTAATAAGAGAATATACTGGGGGTTGGAGCAGGTAGATTGAAAAGGTTTGCAAGTGACTTGAATCCCAAGAACAAGAAGTTGGTAAGTCTTTAGTAATGGTGTCGCTGGAAGGATCAGAGACCAAAAAATTATGGCTCCGTTTGGAATATTGATTTGCAATGAAGGGATTTGCAATGAAGGGACTTAATGTTATTGCTGACAAAAATAAGGTTTAGCTGTAGGAGAAATAGGCTCCTCTTCAAAATCATAAAGAGTAATGTTGCATGAATAACTGGGTCATGTTCATTTTTTTTTTCCCCTTAAACCAAACCAAACCGAGCTGTGTCCCAATTACTTGGGGTCGGCTACATGAATCCTTTTTTTCTGCAATGAGCTTTGTCAAGGGCTACTTGTTCACTCAAACCCATTATACTCGTATCTTGCGCACAACCGCATCTAAAGTCAATTTAGGGATTCCCCTCCCCCTAGCGTTACTACCCAAAGCTATCATATCCGCTCTCTTAACTACTGCATCTACAAGTCTATGGTAAACATGCCCAAACCACCTTAGCCTATTTTCCCTCAACTTCTCCTCTATAGGTGCTACACCTACCATCTCACGAACTGTTTCATTTCTAATCATGTCTTGTCTAGTCTTACCACACATTCACCTCAACATTCTCATTTCTACACTCATCTTGCTCACCAGTTGTTTCTTAACAGACCAACATTTTGTCCCATAAAGCATCGTTGGTTAGAATTTTCCCGTTAATTTTTTGGGTACCCTCTTGTCACATAGCTTCTCCACTTGAGCCACCCCCACTTGGATCCTATGGGTCACATCATCTACAATCTCTCCATCTTTATGTGAAGTATAATTTAGGGTTAGCATTAATTAGGGTTTCATTGTTAGGGTTTCCGTTAAATTGTTATTTATCTTTTATGTTAGGAGTAACTTAGTCCTTTTATATTATTAGGGTTTCGCTAAGGTTTCGTTATTTATCTTTTATGTTAAGGGTAGCTAAGTCTTTTTGTATAATTAGGGTTTCTTAGGTTTTCTATTTAAGCATTGGTTCTTCTTGTAATCAAATCATCTGATATACGCAATGTAGTCCCTTTGGGTAGTCTCTCTCTCTCTCTCTCGCTCTTGTTTCTCTTTGCTTTGATTTATATCACTTTACTCATAATTGAGCCTAAATACCTGAAGTGGTCACTCCTTGGTAGTTGGTATCACCTGGTCTTGGATTAATAATTCTTTCTTCACCCTCACTATTGGTACTACTAAACTTCCACACCATTTAGTTTTTCTTAAATGAAGAAAAAAAATCTTGGAGTCCCTCCTACATATCCTCATGCTTCACAGTCGTAAGGTTAAGCCATTTCTCACGAAAACAATCACGTATCAAAACTAATCCGAGTAAAAAAAAAAAAAAACTATGTACATAGGCATATGTAGAGGATGCATGTAAGGGTCTGAAAGAGTTCACAAATCTTCTTCATGACTCTCCTCCCACGACCAAGATTTCACATTAACCTAGAATGAACCCCATGTATGGCATTTAGACACAAAACAGCAAAAACTAACATAAGATCCAAAGCAACCGTAAATGAATTAATTAAGACTCCAAGATCCAAAGCAACCATAAGAACAATAATGTCACATCGCATTTCTTGAAAAGAAATATTTCCATTTTCCAATCAACAAAACTTTCAAAATTAACAAATCTGTGTAACCTTGCAACTACTATAGTTTTTGTACCACAGAAAATTCCCAGGAAATACACCTCTTTTTTTCCAACTGCAACTTGATTGTGGATAGCAAAGGAATTTAAGCACTTAAATGATATCAACACATGAGAGCTAATTTTTGTTTCCGGTAAGTTATTTCAATGCCTTTTTTTTTCTTCCTTTTGTTAGAAAAATACCTTAAACAGCGAAGTATACTCTCGGCCGCAGAAGCCTCTTGGAGTGCCTCCATAGCAGATGTTTGTGCAGCATCTCTGTGCTTCAGTACTTCCTGTTACATAAATATACGCAAGTTCTTGCTATGAAAATCAGAGAAGTTTTTATCAGATCAACTTAGATTATGTTTTAAATTTCAATAGAACTACAAGAGTTTGCACATGAATGTATGCCAAGTTTCCTTTTAGTCTTGTAACAATTTCAAGATTAATGAAATTTCTTTTTGCCTTTCAAAAAAAAAAAAAGTTAAAAGGACAACTCTAAACCAGCAAAAAACTGAACCACCCAAGAATTCATATTGTTTGTCTGTTTAAAGGCTATTGACCACCCAAACTGATGCAACCACAAATGATAATGTGGAAAAAAATCTAAACTGAAAAGTAAGAAACCTTTAAACAAATGCTAGAGGTTTGTTCCTTTCACATTATTGCTTATCTAGTGGCTGACATCCGAACAAGGTTGTAGACTTTGTAGACTTGTGGGTACAATCAATGTCTATCTTGTTCAGTCAAGCTGTATAACCCTCTGGGCTTATCACGCCAAAAGTATAAGCCTAGTAAGGCTGTGTTTGGATCTTGGATTTGAGAATAGAAAGAAAAAGCAAGTGGGAAATGGGAAATGGGAAAAAGCAATTAGTTTCACAAATCCCTTCCCTTTTATTTTCCTTCCCATACATCCAAGATAAAATCACAGCCCAAATGAATTAGGAGGCAAAAATAACTAAATTATAGAAAGACTCAAAAGTTTCTCCTGTGAGCTAATCAAATATGCAAAGAATATTGAAAATGAGGAAGTTTGTACCTTCCCAAGCTTTGAAAGAGAAGGTGGGAGTGAAGCCCATGAAACACTTCCTTCCGTTAATCTCCTGTTACCAATAGACATCTTGACCAAGTTTCCTGGTAATCCATGATTACCAACCTCTCCCGATAGTTTCTTTCCAACAGAATTTATCCTCTTATGTGATTTATCAACATCATCTAAATCTCCGTTAGCAGTGACTTTCTTAGTAGGAACCTGAAACTTATTTTCCTCTTTGGATGGTATCGGCGATCTCGGGACCTTGTTTTCCTCTTTAGATGGCAACCTTTCACTAGTTGATTTTCTAGGCACCTGATCAATGTTACTTGGTAAGCGGATAACAATGAGAATTGCTAGCTTATAAGGACAAATAGAACAACAGAGAACCAATCACTACATGGCTGATGGCCCTTTACGAAACCAAGGACAAAGAAAAGAAAGAAGTTGGGGAAGACGAGACAATCAAAAGGCGGAAAAAAAAAATCTTAACCATTTCTGCATTCAAAGTAAAGACCAAGACGAGCAAATAGATTTAATTGATCATTCATAATTTTTTGACAATGCAATTTCAGCTAATCAAGCTTTCTTTAACTCTTTTGGGTACATTCAACCAAGCTTTCTCCATCTAAATCCTTTTATAAATCCCATTTGCCAAGGCTAAAACAAGACCAGCAATGACCACACTGCTGCACTGCACTTAACCAAACAAAGGATGAAACAAAAGAAAGCAGTCAAAAGAACAAGGAGACAATTCTCCAAAGCAGCAGGGAAAAACTAAGTTTCAAAACAGGAAATGCGTTCATTTGAAGCAAGACGAGAGAATAGAAATAGTTTAAAGTTCATGTATCTTCTGACCCTGCAATCACAGCTAGTCATGTAAATCTAAATTATAAGTAATATCCAGTTGCCAACAAACCACCAACTAGGCAAACCCTATGGAAAGACTAGCTAATAACAAAAAGGGGCCTAATTTACTTCAATCCACTTAAAAGACCAAATCACAAATAAAATGACAAATCAGACAAATTTCACGTAATTTTCAGCAAAAACATCATGGCCTTGTTCATTTTCCTGTTTAGTTTTAGTTTTAGTTTTGATGACATCATCATTTCTCTCATTTCTCTCTCTCTCTCTTTCCCACTCATTACACCTGATGACATCATCAAAACTAAACTAAACTATCTAACCAAACACAGCCCATAAATTTTATGAATTTGAAGAAACAAATATACCAATAAAGGCTCTACAAAAACTTACATAAATAGAACAAGACTAATAATGAACACCTGACACTTCATAAAGCAGTTGAAAAACATGAAAGAAAACTAACACGCAGCAAGAAGAAAAATACATTTCAAAACCATTTCTATATTCGAATGAAAGCAAGTCAAGGGAATGTGTTTAATTTGCAATTCATATATATTCTCACCCAGCAGGAAAAGCTAATCAAGTTCGTTTAGAGGAAGTCTTGTATAAAACATTTGCCTACAACAGAACGACCAAGCAAATCAGATTGGAAGGCCAGTGTAGATCCTAATAACATAAAGGGACTAACTTAACCACAATCCATCTACGCCAAAGAACACAAACCAAATAATAAACCTGACAAACATCCCACATTTTTCAATTAAAATCTTTTTTCCTTCCAAATTTGAAGATTCATAATGCTGATAAAGGCTTAACAAAAACTTACAGAAGTACTCCGAGACTCGGGCTTTGACTCAAGCTTGGTGGTCCTTGATCTGGGACTTTCTTTACTCTTCATCTCCATGCTTCCTTCCCAGCTCTTTCTCAGAACCTTAGGGCCCCACTCAATCCCTTGAATCAAATTCTTAATCGAACTCACACCCGGTGCTGCTTTCTTCACCCTCGGACTGGCCCCACCAACAGAACTGGCCTTTTCCCCCAACCCCAATTTACTTGCCTTATCCAACCCCTTAATCTTAGCCTGCTGCTTAAGCCCACTTGCGAACTTCTCAAAAGAATTCGGCACCGAATAGCAACTTGTTGGGGAAGAAGGGATTGACTTTGAATTTGATATCTTCGATTTCACCACAGATTCCTTTTTCTCTAACAAAGTCAAAGCCGATTTCGTCAATAGGGATGACTTTGATCGAATCAACACCGGTAGTTTCATACCTGATTTCTCGTCCTTAGATCCACCATCTAATCTCAACTGGCTAGACTTACTACTATCCTTCACTCCACCATGACTACTATTATTACCAAATACTTTTGCTGGTGATTTTGATTTATCCAAGGGTTTTGAACCCGATGAAGAATCGAAATTGCCATTGAGGA
Organism: Vaccinium myrtillus; assembly: GCA_016920895.1. Classification (NCBI taxonomy): domain Eukaryota; kingdom Viridiplantae; phylum Streptophyta; class Magnoliopsida; order Ericales; family Ericaceae; genus Vaccinium; species Vaccinium myrtillus. The sequence goes on from CM029271.1 coordinate 15,217,432, forward strand.
AATTCAAGGAATGGGTTGCAACTATATCTTCTGGGCTTCCAACACAAGGGTGGCGGCCCGGAACCGGTCTAACCCCACGAATAACGGGGACTGGAGAGGCAGCCTCTAGTCTTTCAACATGTATGAATTGACCCAATTGGATTTTATCACTAAGTATCAAATCATCATGTTCATCAGGAAGAGATACATAAGTGGCATGAGATGAGTCTGATACCTTCAGATAAAACCCTTGGTTTGCGAAGAGTTCACCGCCAGCAAGTGCAGGAACAATGCTAACTACTTGCAATAGAGATGATCTATGCTCACCAGCAATGTTCACATCCGTGGTCATGTGCTGTAGAAGCTTCACTAGAACACCAGGGACCAAAGTAGCCATTCTTGAATCTTGAGGGATCAATTTGCATCACTCTGAGAAACCCAGATGGAGCAATTTCAAGATTTCCTATGAGAACGTACCAAATCTTAAAATGAGGTTGGAAAACAAGTTTTCCTGCTCTCTCTTTTCCCCCTTGATAGCCTGTTTGAAAAATAAAAATCTGAAAAGGGGGTTTATTGGGGACTTCAATATGAATCACTATGAAAAAACCCAGATGGAAAGGTTCAAGAATGCCTATGAGAACAAGGTAAATCTTGAGTTAGGATGGAAAATAAGTGTTCTTTATTCCTGTAGCACAAAGGTTGAAAACTTAGGGTTAAGAAACGTGGATCTTGATAGGCCCTAAAGAGCAGAAAAACGAGGTTGGGACTTCAATTTGCATCACTCTGACAAACCCAGATGATGAATTTCAGCATTTCATATGGGAACGCAATAAATCTAGGGAGATTGTGAACTAAGGCCAAATGTCTTGAACCCTTGATAGATAGAAGAAATAAGGTCACAAATTGTTAACAAAAAGAGTAAAGTGATAGAACACCTAAACAGAGAGAGAACCACATTTCTCAACAACCCAGATCAAAAGGTTGAATCCATTAGGAACCATAATGGTGCACAGATTGAGAAACAAAGTAGAGTACAAAAAACAAACCGAAATAGTAAGATTTGTTGCTAATAAGCGCTTGTAATGAAAACCTTTCAGAGAGAAGTACAGATGAAAGGTCCAACCTCCGAAGCCTTTCTAGTACAAGTCGTAACCAGACAATGGAGAGAGAGAGAGAGAATGGCTACACTTGGCTTCGTTTTTTATTTGTAAAAATAAATATGTGAACAGAAGAACCGGTGATAAAACACTGTTCCTGTATTTGATTTCTTCTCCAGATGGCCAAACACAGTTGTCGAACTTCTTATGGTTTACAGATAGGAAAAAATAAAACAAGGGATAACTCAGGTGGCAATATGATTTGATGGGTGAAATTATTAAATATTATAAGTTCGGAACTTAACAATCACTTCAAGTCTGGCCGAAATCACTTTTTTTGTGAATTAGTCTTGGTCCAGCTTTCCACTCAACATAAAAATGATATTAGTCAAAGTGTACGTAAATTAATTCAAACAATCTAAAATTGAAAAAGACAGGAAAAGAGAGGCCGATGCCAATAAGCATTTTAGTAAACTCAGCAAGATCTACATGCAGCTGTGTAAAAAGCAACTTTTTGAGTGGTATTATTGGGTGATGAGAAGAGGAAACTTTGAGAAGTGCCTAAATTCTTAACATTAGGGATGGGCATGGAGACGGATCGGAGCTGGAAAGTACTATCTCCACCGTCAACCCCAAACCCCTTCTCCATATTCATCCCCTACCCGATCCCTAATGAGACTTTATTTTCATCCTTCATCCCCACTCCAAATGAGGAACGGGGATCCCCACGGGGATTTGGAGAATCTCAGTTATAAATTAAATGCTAAAATCAAGTTACAAGTAGAGGTGTCGAATGGGCCGGCATGATATCCATGCGTAAGTGTTTGTCAGTTTCAATTCAAGTTGTATCAAGTACCAACTAGATTTTTAATTTGAAAACTAAAGGAACCACAAGCAAGATAGCATATTATGATATCCATCAGTCGTAGAAAAAATTAAGTGGATCCCTTATCAGTAGGCATTTAATCGGATGAAAAATATCATTAAAAAAATACAAATTGGGTCCCGATCGACAAGCTTTCTAAACTCGATCGAGAAGAAAGTTTACACAATTAATTTCATCAATAGGAACAACAAAATCAATGGCTCGATTGAAAACAATATTGCTTTTATTTTGTATTTTTTGTGTTTATTTTATGGAATGCATATGATTTATAGTTGAATTGATGTTAACCTAGTTGAGATGTATTCAAATTATAGTGATACATTTCTTATTTAATCACATTTATTGTATTACAAAGTTAAATTATAATAAAATGTTTGGAGAAAATTTAGTGTGACCCCATGTCAGATTCAAAAGTTTCATAACTCATGAATAGACCCCTATATTCGGGGATTCGGGGACGGTGCGGGGATGGATTCGGGGCAGGGACATGCCAATCGGGGCAGGGACATGCCAATCTCCACCCCCTACCCGATCCCCAAACATTTTTAAAAAAAAATCCACATATCCTATCCAATCTCCAAATAGATCTCTATATTGCCGATCCATTCGAATCAGGAATCGGGATGGATTCGAATGGGTCGGAGGAAATGGCAAACTCTACCGAACATGGGAGGGGCTGATTTGCAGAAGATTGTTTTGTGGAAAAAACACAAAAACAAAAACCAAATTTGACAAAGAAAGAAAAAACGGAACAGAGAATAATTGATGACAGGGAGGAGTGAGTTTTAACCTGACACAACGCATACATTGTACGCATGTTCCGTAGCTGGCCCACTTTTTTTCCTACACATTTTATATCCCAAGTTTACCCAGCAAAAATAAAAGTACTCCAGTGGTCAGTTCTTTCAAAGAGAACAGGTACTTGTGAGATTTCAAAGCATCTCCAAAGCATTTGTCGTGAAATGAAATTTTCTCTGTTGGCTAAAAAAAAAAACCATCTCCAATCCTTTTCAATTTTTCTACCAATTTGTGAGTAAAAATTTTGGCTAAAAGCTTTCATTTGGGTATGTAATCTCTAATTATACCCTTTTTTTCTATCCAAATTTACTGTTTCTCAAGTTTTCCTTCCAAAATATGGATCCAATGGCACATTTATAAATAATAAGAAAGTAAAAAAGAGTATTGAGAAAAAAATGGATATGGATTGGGTATCTCCAAATTTGGATAAGGAAAATGGTACAACTCAAAATGGGTATTTGCATTGGAGATGAGTTTTTAAGCTTTTTACTGATCAAATTTTGGGTATACGGGTAAAAAAAAATAGGTAAGGATTGAAGATATTCTTATGTGAACTATTTAACATTTGTGGGTCTCATTGCCTATTGGTGGCATTAAATGACGCCCATATACATCTCTATCTTGATTTGTGGTTCAAATACTAGTGTTCCTGACACTGTTTGTGAAAGAAACATGCATCGCTAGATGAAGACAATAAAAGGGTAAATCACACTATTAGTTCAATTTTTTTTATTGAGGTTTCATTTTGATTCATGGAGTAATAATACTATCGATTAAACATTTAACCATTTTTATTTCGAGGCACTCTCCAGCTATGGTCTTTCCACTAGTACTTTAAGTAGGAAAAAAAACCATATTGAAAATTAGAGAAATCAGGTGAATCGCCAGAAGCTGATGCATACTAATTTTTTTTCCTTATTTGATTAAAAAACCATAATACCTTAAAAAAGATAATCACATGAGTTGCACCTTGTGATTTTGTTTGAAGTAGCAGCAGAAAACAACTGAAACAGTTATGAAAATGCAAAGTTCAAATTGACGTAACCAGATCTAGGAGGACTAAAGTAAAATCCTACCAAAGTTACGGGGCCAATGACTCCATTTACCCAAACAAGGAGAAAAGACAGCAAATTGGCCAAAGAACTGGAAAGAGAATCTTCACAGAGAACAACATGTTTTTTTATCCAAATAAGTAAAATAGTAATGATACGTAACGTAAGGTGTATTGCATTACATTTACATTTACATTTCGAGTGTATTTTATTCGATTGTCAAATACATTTGGACAGACAAATGGATATTTAAGTGGTATGTACAAAATGGGGGCATGTGCAAGGGTGATGGGCTGT